>JAJEKB010000411.1:179505-192061 GCA_022393335.1 Macrotrachela quadricornifera | reverse complement strand
GACGATAAATAAGTTCATCATCAATATTAATTGTTTGTGGTTCAAGATCATTTTTTAATGTTGGCTTGACTTCTAATAATAAAATAAAATTTTTTAAAAGAAAAGATATTCTTTATCCTTTTTTTTACCTTTAATATTTAAATTAATTTTAGCATCAACTGATCCAACTTTATTTGTTGCACGTGCTATATATGGTTGTGAATCTTTTGTTGTTGTATTATTAATAATTAATGTTGATTGTCCATTATCATCATTAATAATTTGAATACGATCATCAGGTTTTATTTCAGTACCATCAGAATTATGCCATGTAATTATTGGTTTTGGTACAGCAGAAAATTTAATATTAAGTTTTCCTGTTTCATTTAATAAACATGTTACATCAGTAGGTTTACCATCAACTTTCGGTTTAACTAAAATAATATATATATAGAACATTAAAAGAATTTGTTTTTTTTTCTTCTTAAAAATTGTAACTTGAGAGTGATCTTTTTAATTACCAGGTGGAGGATATTCTATTATGATTTTACATGACTAGAAAATTAGTTTTATCGAAACAACTTTATTATCGGTAATGTTCTTTTTAATATACGAACGAATAGAAAGCATCATGTTAACAATCAATTCAATTATTCCTAACTATTTGTAAATTATACAATATTTGTGCTTAATGATTTAGCGAATCTAATTCTTTATATAAAAAAGAAAACAAAGGAAAACTACGTACCACAAACATCAATATTTGCTTGTGTTTCAATTCTTTCTTTTCCATTATCAGCTACTACTTTATAAACACCAATATCAGGCATATCAGCTTTATTTATTGTTAATGTACTAATTGAACCTTTTGTATCAATACGAGTTTTTTGATTAGATTTAATTTCATTATCATTAAAATACCTTTTGAAAACAAAAAAACAAATAGAAAAAAACAGAAACAATTTTATTAAATTTTTTTAACATACCAAGTTAATTTCGGTTTAGGTACACCTTCACATTCAACAGTTAAAACTCCATTTGAACCTTGTATAATATCTAAATCATTTAATTGTGTATTAAATTTTAATGCCGATGTAACATTAACTTTAGATGTTGTATCAATTTTTCCAACTTTATTTTTAACTGATAATGTATATGTACCAATATCTTCTTCTTTTATATTTGGAATTGTTAATATACATTCATCACCATTACGTTCAATTTTAATACGATCTGATGGTGTTATTGGTTTTTGATCTTTTAACCATTGTATATCAACTTTTGGACGACCATAAACATTTGTTTTAAGTATAAGTGGTTGATTTAATGTAATTTCTTGATCAGTTAATTCAGGACCAATATGTGGTGTTTCTATTTAAAATATTAAAAAAAAAAATTTTTTTTTTTCTTGATTTATTTGTTTATACATACCAAGTACTTTAAGTTGAACAGTTGCATCAGTTTCACCAAGAGAATTTTTAACTTTAATATGAATTGGTGATTCATCATCCGATGTAACATTATGAATAATTAATTTAGTTATGGTTGAACTTTCTTCAATTATTTCATATTTATCAGATGGTTTTATTGTTTTATCACGATGAATCCTTATTTAAATACAAAATAAGAAAATAAATATTCAGAAAAAAAAAGAAAATTTACCATTCAATTTCCGGTTTTGGTGATCCAGATACATCAATAGTAAAAACAGCGTCTGTATTTAATAATGTTTCAACATCGGTTGGTTTTTTTGTAATTTTTGGTCCAGCTTAAAATAAATAAAATATATATAAATAAATAAAACTTTATGTTTTCATTTTTCTTTTTACTTTTAACTGAACATTGAACAGTTTCTTCAATTGAACCTGAAGGATTATCAGCTTTAATTGTAATTTTTCCAGCGTGCTTAGGTAATGTTTGTTTAATAGCTAATATAGATGTACCAGTTGCTTGATCTGTTTGTACTTCAAAACCATCTTTAGCTACAACTGGTTTACCATCAAATAACCAAGTAATTTTAGCTGGTGGATAAGAATCAATTTTAGCACGAAATTCAGATAATTGATTTTCATTAATATCAATTGATGTTGGTTTTTCAATAAATTCAGGAGATTTTGTTACAGTTAATTTACCTTTCTTAGATTTAATTGTTCCACCAGAATTTGTTATTATAGCTGAATAATCACCTTGATGTTCAGGTTTACATTTATTTATTTTAAGACTAAATGTATCTGTTGATATATCATGAAGCAATTGATAATCTTCATTTGTTGAAAGAATTTCTTCTGTATCATTTTTAAACCAACGAATTGTTGGTTGAGGATTTCCTGTTGCTTTTATATTAAATTGTGCTGATTCATCACGAATAGCAGCTACATTTGTTATATCAGATAATATTTGTGGTTTGATTTCTTTAACAGTTAAATTTATTTTTGAGTCAATTTCACCAACTTTATTTATTGCACGAGCAATATATGGTGAACTATCTGTTAAATCCGTTTTTTTAATTTTTAAAACATTTGTACCATCAGGTAATTCACTTATTTCAATATTATCATTTGATTTTAATGGAGTATTTAAATCATTTGCTTTATACCTAAAACAGAAAAAGTATGATAGAGAATGAGAATTATAAATCTCATAAAAACTATTTCTGTAAAGGATTATATATATATGGTCCTTGATATTAGTCGAAAGTATTTATCTATCTTCGCTCGTCTTATAGGTAAGTGTGTTTATACTAACCAAGTAACAGTCGGTTTTGGTATAGCACTAAATTTAGTACGTAATTCTGCAGGTTCATTGATTTGTACAGCAACATCGTTAACTTTTCCATCAACTTTTGGTTTAGCTGAAATAAAAGAAAAAAAACCGAAATTTAAAGAATTTAAAAAAATTTTTTCTAAACATACTGCAAACAGAAATATGTGCTTTTGTTTCAATAGTACCATCAGGATTTGTTGCAATACATTTATAAATACCTTCATCAGTTAATTCAGTTTTTGGTAATGTTAATGTATGAATATTTTGTTTAGATTCAATTTTAGTTTTAGGTGTATTTTTAAGTTCTTGATCATTAAAAAACCTATTAGTAAAAAGAAATGAAATAAATAACAAAAAAAATTTATTATTATTTATTTTTACCATTTAACTGTTGGTTTTGGTATTCCATTCGTTTCAATAGTTAATATACATGGTGATTGTGCAATTATATCTTGATCTTTTAATGATTGAATAAATTCTAATGGTGCTTTAACTGTAATTGTTGAATTTATTTCTTGTTGTCCAACTTTATTTTTAATTAATAATGTATATTTATCTTGATTATCTGTTTCATCAAGTGATTTTATATTTAATTCACATGTACCATCAGGTAATGATGTTATTTTATGTCGATCATCACCTTTAAATTCTTTTCCATTTTTAAGCCATGTTATTGTTGGTTTTGGTCGACCACCAATAACTTTACATTTAAGATTGACATCAGAACCAATTGGTTGCATTATATCACTAAATGGTTGATCAACAAATGGTTGTTCAAGAATTGTTAATTGTGCAGTTGATTCAACATGACCAAGAGGATTTTCAGCTAATACACGATATTTACCTTCATCTGTTGTTTTAGCATTTTTAATAATTAATGTATGAGTTATATTATCAGATTCAATAATATGATCATTATCAAGTTTAATTGGTATATCATCTTTTGTCCAAGATATTTTTGGTGTTGGTGAACCAGTAATATCAACACTGAAACGAATTTCATTATCAATCATAACTTCTTGATCAGTTAATTTTTTAGTTATAACTGGTAATGCTAAAAAAAAATTGTTATTTTAAATAATTTCTTTTTTTTTGTTCGGTTTGTGTTATGTATATTTACTTTGTACATCAAGTGTTACTGATGCATCTGTTATACCAGCTGAATTTTCTACTCGACAGATAAGTTCACCAGCTTGTTTAGGAGATACACCTTTATGTTTAAGTGTTATCTGACCAGTTTTTACATCAAATTGACTTTCAAAACCAAGATCAGGTGTTAATGGTTTACCATTTTTAAGCCTAAAAAAATAGAATTAAAATTATCTTTTTTATCTCAAAAAAAAATCAAATTACTAACCATGTAACTTTCGGTTGGGGATAAGCATCAATTTGTGCATCGAATAAAACATTTTGTCCATCTTTAACTGTTTGTGATTGTGGTAATTTAATAAATTCTGGTTTTTTCTGTACAATAACTTTTGTTTTTTTAGATTTAATTGTACCACCTGGGTTTGTTGCTTGTACAGAATAATCTCCTTGATGATCAGGTAAACAATTTTTAATAAATAATGTATATGTTTGTTTATTATCAAATTTAATTTCATAATCTTTATTATTTATTGGATTTATTTCATCATTACCTTTAAACCATTTTATTTGTGGTTGTGGTATACCAGTTATATCAATTTGAAGTTCTAATGATTGAGTTTTTTCAATAATTTGTTGTTCTTGTAAATCTCGTATAATTGTTGGTTTTATTGAATTAACAATTAAATTCATTTTAGCATCAATTTCACCAAAACGATTTTTTGCTTTACATACATATGTTGCTTTATCATCGAGTTGAGCATGTGAAATTTTTAATGAATGAACATTTGGTTTATCTTCATGAATTGTTAAATGTTCATCAGGTATTATTGGATTATTATCTTTAAACCATGTTACTTCGGGTTTTGGAAAACCAGAAAATGTACATTCAAGAACGGCTGATTGTTCAACATTAACAGTAACATCATTAGGTTTACCTTCAACTTTTGGTTTACCTGGAAGAAAAATAATAATAATAATAACAATGAAAAAATAAAGAATACATACTGCCAACGGTAAGAGTACAGGTTGTTTCAACTGGTTTACCACTACCATTATCAGCAATTGCTTTATAAACACCTGCAAAAAAATACATCAATAAAATACAATATTTTAAATATATATTTTTAAAAAAAATCTACCAGCATCAGTTTGATCAGCACGATTTATTGTTAATGAATGAACATTTTGTTTTGTTGCTATAGATTGTTTTTGTGTTGATTTAAGTTCAACATCATTATAGAACCTATTAGAAAAAAAAACACAATATAATTAAAAAACAAATTTATTTATCTTTTGCTTATATAAAATTTACCATTTAACAGTCGGTTTTGGAATACCTTGTACTTCACAAGTTAATGTAGCATTTTGTGTATTAAGTACATCAGTATCTTGTAATGGTTGAATGAATTTTAATGGTGCTGTTACTTTAACATGACCATCAGTTTGATTTGTACCAACTTTATTTTTAGCTACACAAGAATATAATGCTTGATCTTCTTCGCTTACATCTTTTATTATTAATTTAGCATTTCCATCTTTATCTATAGGTATAATAGAATATTTTTTCTCATCTGATTTTATTTCTTTTCCAGCTTTTAACCAAGTTAATGTTGGTTGTGGTGTACCAGTAACTTTAACAATTAATTCAAGTGTTTCTTTTGCAATAACTATTTTATCTTCTAAACCAGAAATAAAATTAGGTGCATTTGTAACATGAAGTTTTGCTTCTGTTTGAATTTGTCCAAGTTCATTTGTTGCTTGTGCACTATAAGTTCCATTATCATCTAATATTGCTTGTTTAATAATAAGTTTATGTTGATTTGTTTTTGTATCATATGATATATCATATTTATTTGGTAATGAACTTATTGGTTTACCATTATAAAACCATGTTATAGCTGCTTGTGGTGATGCTTGAAATTCACAAGTAAATGTTGCATCATTATTTGTAATAACTTCAGTATCAGTTAATGGTTTAAGAAGTATTGGTGCTGAACGAACATTAATATCAACTGTTTCTTCAGCTGTACCAGCTGTATTTTCTGCTCGAATTGTAATTGGACCAGCATGTTTTGTTGTAATATTTTTAATAATTAATGTTGCAATACCAGTTTTTGTATCAAATGTTGTTTCATAACCATCTTTAGGTGAAATCGGTTTTCCTCCAATTAACCAAGTTATTTTTGCTTGTGGTAATGCATCAATTTGACATTCAATTTTACCTGTATCTTTTTGATTAACAATAATTGATTGTGGTTTTTTAATAAATGTTGGTTGTTTTTGTATAGTAATTTTACTTTTTTTAGATTTAATTAAACCAGCTGGATTTGTTAATTGTGCTTGATATTCAGCCATATCATTTTGATTAGCATTTTTAATAATAAGAAAATATTCATTTGTTTGTTTATCTTCTTTAAATTGTATACGTTCATCTGTTGTTGTTGTTAATTCAGTATTATTTTTAAACCATTGACATGTTGGATATGGATTTCCAATACCAGATATTGATAATATTAAATCTTCATCTTTTATACCAATATATGTTGGATTAAGATCACGAGTAATACTTGGTTTAATTGCTATAAAAAAAAGACATTACATAAAATTACTTTTTTTTTATTTATTTATTTAAACTTACGTTTTACATTTAAATTCATTTTTCCTTCAACTTCACCAGCAATATTTGTTAATTTAACTGAATAAATACCTTTATCATCCATAGTAGTATTATTTATTGTTAATACAGATAATGTTGGTGTTTCTTGTGTAATTATATATCGTTTATCATCATTTGATAGAATTTTTCCATCTTCATACCAACTAATGGTTGGTATTGGTTGTCCAGAATATTGACATGGAATACGAACATTTTCATCAATATTAACAGCAATATCAGCTAATTTATCAACTTTTGGTTTTGTACATACAGTTATTTTTGCATCTGCTTGAACTTTATCAACAGAATTTTCAGCCATAACAGTATATTGTCCTTCATCATTTGCATCACCTTTAAGAATAGTTAATGTATATATACCATCTTTTTTTGCATCAATTTGATGTTTTGTTGCTGTTGATTTAAGTGGTTGACCTTTAAATAACCATGTAACTTGTGGTTTTGGATTACCAATTATTTCACTTGTAAGAACAACTGATTGACCAACAAGAAGAACAGAATCAATTGGAGATTTAATAATTTGTGGTGGACCTTTTATAGAAATAAGAGAAAAATAAAAAAAAAACATTTTAATTTATATATATACATACCTAATATTTCTACATTTCCTTCGGTTTGTTTATCTTGATATTTTGCTGTATATGTACCTTTATCTTTATCTTCAGTTTTTGGTATAATTAATTTATGAATTAAACCATCAACTTGTTCTTTAATATCTGTTATTGGTTGATTATCTTTAAACCATTGTAATGTTATATTTGGTTTATTAACAATACATTGTAATTCACATTGATCACCACGTTTAATTTTTAAATTTTTTAATTTATCACTAAAATCAAATGGTTCTTCTTTAACAAATAATTGTGCATTTGTTTTTGTTGCTTCATCAAGTACACATGTTATTGTTGAATTATTTTCATTTAATAAACAATCTTTTAAAATAAGACGACGTGTTTTACCAATACCTAATGTTTGACAACGTTCATTAGGTATAGGTTGATCATTAATAAACCATGTTACAGATGCTTCACCATCAGATATATTACATTCAAATGTTGCATTTTTACCTTCATTTATTGTTACATTTGTTAATGGTTTTGTAAATGTTACAAGACCAAGACGTGCTGCTTTACGATCTTTACCTGTTGTTGATGTTGGTGCATTTAATCCACGTCCATCATCGCCTTCGAAACCTTCACCACCCTCAGCACCTGCACGTGAACGACGACGAGCTGTAAATTCACCTGGTGTTAAACCAACTAAATCAACTGGTTGAGCTTGTTCATATTGTTTAGCTTGTGCTTCACCAGTTAATTCAAAATGTTTTAATTGATACTGCCAACCAGGATCAGTTGGTCCTTTAGCTCTAGCTCTACCTTTCTTTAATTTACCCCAATCAGGACCAGCTTCACCTTCACGTGTTAAACCTTCCCTATAAATAAAATAATCATATTATATCTTGTTAATTTCAATAAACTGATTACTTACATTTTACGTAAAATACTCTTATAATCAATAACTTCTTCTGGTTTAGTTACAATAAAACATGAAACAGGTTTTGTTACAGTTCCATGTGTATTTTGAAGTGTAACTGTATAAATACCAGTATCAGCTTGTGAACATTGATTAATTTCAAAAAAATGTGCATCAAGTTCATCATCATAATAAAGTGCATATTTTGGTGTATTTTCAGTAAATGTTTTTGTTTTACCTCTTGACCAAACAACAATTGGATATGGATCACCAGCAACACGACAACCAAAAACAGCTGTTTGTCCTTCTAAACAACTAACTTTTTCTGGTGTATCAACAAATGTTGGTAATTGTCCTGAAACAGTTAGTTGACATTTTGTTATTTTTTCTCCACCAGGATTTTTTGCACGACATTCATATATTCCACTATCACTTTCTTGACAATCTCGTATTGTTAATGTCCATGTTACTGTACGTGGATCAAATACAATTGATATACGATCATTTTCATCAAATATTTGTCCATCTTTATACCATGTTAAACGTGGTAATGGTAAACCACTCACTTTTAAATCAGCTTTTAATATTCCACCAACAGGAAATAAAGCATTTGTTAAATTTCTAGTGAAATTTGGTGGTGATAATTCTAAAAAATAGACAGATTATTAAACTAAAGTTATTAATATAATTTTGATGAGAGAAAAATATCAAATAGAATAAATGAAAGAATTTATTAAGATGTATTTTGGTTTTATGAGTTACTATTAATATACATCTCTGATGAATGATATTATAGTATATTAGTCATATCTGAGAGTTATAACCTAATTGAATTTAGATTCGATTTGATAAATGCTATTCTGAAAGAAAGGGGTTGATTATAATTTGATTCTACATTTCTTTTAAGTTATATTTCATAAAAATAACGTACGAAATAATGTTAATTTTCCAACACATGATGCTTGTCCAAGAGAATTTGTTGCTACGCATGTATATGAACCAGCATCAGATGTTTTTGTATTTGTAATTGTAAAAACATACCATCCATCTTTAAGTTCTTTTAATGAATAACTAAAATACAAAAAAGAAACAATTTTTTTTTCTTTTTTTGTTTTTATAAATAAAAATCTTACCGTCCTGTTAAATCAATTGGTCTTTGATTAAATGAAAATTCTAATTTTGGTTTTGGATAACCAGCAACTTGTACACGTATATCAATATCACAATTTTCTACACCTTCTAATTTTTCTAATTTTTGTAAAAATACTGGTGCCATTTCAATTGTTAATGTTGCTGATGTTTTAACTTGTCCAAGAGAATTTTGTGCTGTACATACATAAAATCCTCCATCATCTAATTGAATATTTTTAATAATTAATGCATAAACTCCTCGTTTTTCTTCAGCTGTTATACGTCCAGAATATAAACTAAAATCAATAGGTATAGAATCTTTTGACCAAAGAGCTTTTGCTTCTGGATATGAATCAATTTTTGTTTCTAATCTTGCTGTACGTTTTATTGGTATAAATAAATCTTTTAATGGTTCAATTATATTTGGTGGTGATGATATACGTACAACAACTTTTCCTGTTGTACGTCCAAGATTATTTGAACAAATAACTTGATAATCTCCAGCATCTTGTGCAGTTGCATGTTGAATAAGTAATTGATGATTATTTCCATTTGATGTTATTTTATATTTCGAATTTGGTTTTAAATCTTCAGCTAAATGTGACCATTTAACAATAGGTGATGGTAAACCAGTAACTTCAATATTTATTTCACAATCTTGTCCATCAACAACTGTAACTGTTTCAGGTATTTTAATAATTGTTGGAGGTATTTCAACAATTACTTGTGCATCACATGTACTTGTTTCATTACCTAAATTTGCTTTTATACTATAATAACCAGCATCAGTTGGTAATGCTTGTTTTATTGTTAAAACATGAACTTTATTTCCTTTAACAGTTAAATTTACACGATCAGATTTTATAATTGGTTGATTATCTTTCATCCATGTTATTGTTGGAATACCATTTTTAGTATTAACTTCACAATCAAGAGTAAATGGTCGTCCTTGATTAACAGATATATCACGTAATGGTCGTTCAAATAATGTACTTAAACCTTTTTTAAAACAAAAAAAAAATAGAAAACAATAAAACACTGATAAATTAATTTTGTTTTTTTTTTATTTTACCGGCTATATTAAGATCAATTTCAGTAGAAGCTTTTCCAGCTGTATTAACAGCTGTTATAACATAAGTACCAATAACATCAGCAATAGCTTTCTTTATTAATAAATAATGTGTATCATTTTCTGTACGTAATTGATAAAATTCATTAGATGTTATTGTTATTCCTTTTCGTGTCCATGTAACTATAAGAAAAAAATGTATATCATTTAAAAATTTTAATTATATATTTTCTATACCTGTTGGATTTGGTGTTCCAGAAGTTTTAACAAAAAATTCTACACTATCACCAATATTAACTTCAGTTGATTTCGATTGATCAAGAATTTTTGGTGCACGTTGTTCACCAGTTATTTGTAATTGTACTTCATGTTGAATTTCTCCTAAAGGATTTTTAACAAGACATTTTATTGTACCAGTATCTTTATCATTTATATTATTAATACGAAGAATAAATAAACCACGTTCTTCAGTAATTGATATTTTATTATTTGAACGTAAAATTTGTCCATTAAGAAACCATTGAACCTTAAAGAAAAAAAATTTATTTATTTTTTTTATATTAATAGAAAAACAAAAATTTACGTCTGGTTTTGGACTTCCAGCTATTCGACAATTAAATTCAGCCATTTTTCCTTTTACAACTGCAGTTGTTTTTGGTTGTAATGTAAATGTTGGTGGTATACCTTTCATTTCTAAACGTCCTTGAGAATTAATTTCTCCAAGATTATTTTTAAGTATTAATTCATAATTTCCACAATTTTCTTGTTTAAATTGTTTTATATTAAATACATGAATATTACCATCATTTGAACGATCACATTTAATAAATATATTATTATCATTTAATGTTTTATCATTAATTGGTTGATTATCTTTAATCCATTGATATTCAGTATCATATTTTGATTTACATGTTAATGCACATGGTGAATTTAAATCAATTTGTAATACTGATAAACCTTGAATAATAATTGGTTTTTGTTCAATATTAGCTGGTGCTGTTACACTTGAACGACGACGTTGTGTAGGTGGAACAGTTAATTGTGATTCAGTTTCTTGAAATGCAGCTTTCTTTTGTTGATCAATTGTATGAGCAGATTTTCTAATATGACATGCGCTTATTGTATGACCATATGTATTTTGTGCTTGAACTTTAAAAATTCCGATTTTTTTACTTTTAGAACTAATTATAAGTTGATGACGACTTGTATGTGGATTTAATGATTCTGTTTTCTTTTGATAATCATTACTAGGAATTACTTTTCGATCATTAAAGAACCAAATTATTTCTGGTAATGGATTACCAACAATAATACATTCGAGACTTAAGTAAAAAAAAAATTTCTTTGTTTTTTTTTTTTATGAAATTTATTTTTTAAAAATTTATTTCTTACGTAAGTTGTTCATCTTCATTGACTAATAACTCACTCTCAAGTGGTTGAGAAAAGACAGGTTTGCCTTCAGGTATAATTAATGCACTTGATTGACGTTTTGTAGTAGTGCTAGTTAGCTCGCTCGACATTTTTTCACTTTCACTACCACTTGCCGTCGTTAATGATACTCTATTGAAAGATAAAAAAAAAAGAAAGAAAGGTTATTATTACATTGATATGTGTTGATATGATAGATTGATACATCGGTGATGCTTTAGTTTGAATTTAGAGGTTATATACTCAACAAATCTTTAATATCTCTCAAGGACATAGAACTTATCATTAATCATTGTCGAATTAGTAAAAATTGTTGATATGTATATATATATATAGGAAAATATAATTTTGAAATCATATTTTTGACAAATAATAAGCTTATATAAGATTACCTTCCATGCTGAGATCGTTTCATAGTTCTCAGAGTATATAGATAATTAGAAGAATTTTAATAGTAATTCAATCTATATCGTTTATATTGCCATATACTTTTGTATATTTATATACATAAGTATTTGCAAATCGTATAAATGTTTGAGACTTCGAGAAAATAGAATAAGAACGAACGTTTCTCTTTTTTTTTCTTTTATCTGTTTGTTCTATCATATTCTCATATTTTCCTTTTTCTTTTTATTTCTTGTGTTTTCTCCCTTTATCGAACCTTAGTCCTGATCGTTGATGACACACTCATATGCATCTGCAATCGATTCTTCTTTTCTTCCAGACCCATCTAAGTTGTACCATAAATATATAGATATAGATGTACATTTTTTGTAGGATTACGTATCTTTTTTTCTTCCTCTTTCTTTTTTCTTTCATGGTTTCCTTGACACAAGGGTGACATTGTTATTTTTATTCATTCGAGAAGACCATCAATAGCACATTCTTACTGGAATAAGTTATTATCTGTATGTTATTCTCGCACAATTAGTTGATAAAACTGTTGG
>JAJEKB010000411.1:151167-178642 GCA_022393335.1 Macrotrachela quadricornifera | reverse complement strand
CTTGTTGATGAGATTGAATTTGTTGTGTATCTTTGATATGATCAATTCGAAGACGTTTAGGTTCTGTTAAAAATAAATGTTCTTCTTGATCACCATCTTTATGCTTTTTACTTTCAATTATTGTTTGAGAAGAAATTGACTAGAAATATATAGGAAAAATAAATATATAAAAATAAATTTAACAAGAAATAATTTACTTCATTAGTAGGTACTTGCTCTTGATTAATAATGACATTACATGATGATGTAACATGATAATATGCATTCGATGCATGGCATTCATACATGCCTTCATGACGTTGTTTTTTAGTTTGATCAACAGTTAATAAAGCAATAAAATGTGCTGGTAATGTATCATAAGATGCATGAAAATATCCTAGATCAATTTCACCAGTTATTGTTGTTGTAATAAGTGATGATGAAGGTGTTTGATTACAAGTTGCTATTAATTCTCCATTTCTATACCATTCAAATTTATCAATATGAAGACCAGCAATTCGACATGAAAGTTGTAATGATGTATTTTCGGTCAGTATAGTTGGATCAAGTAATGGTCGATCAACACGTAATTCATACCAATGTATTGGAAACATATTTTCATCAATAGGAGATTTTTGATTGTTTGAATTTAAAAAAATTCTATTCGGGTCATCTTCACCTAGACAAGAAGAAAACAAAAAAAATACATTCATTTTTTATTATATTACTTAACTAATTATTAAATATGTTCAAAAAAAATTATATATCTAGCGAGTAAAAAAAAGTTTTTTTTTCTCTCTTTCTTTTTTTTCTAGCATCACTTTTTGTTGTTCTTTCACAGCATGTTCCAATATACTATCTACTCGACGTCGCATGGATAACATGCGTATGTATATAGGCATGCCGTAACATATTACCACCATCGTTAGAAAGAAACGAGAAAGACGAAGATAGTATTTTAGAGCAGAGAGTGCTTGTTGTTAACATTATGTATTATCAACAGAGCATAATTTGGTAGGAAAATCTTGGAAAGAAGGACGATAAAAAGAAACGACGAAAGAAAATATAGAGAAATCAATGTACCACAAAATATGCTTCTGTTATCGTTTTGTAAAATGGTTCTGAAGAACATAGAGATCGTCGCATATATATATATATATATATATATATATAATAAATCGAAATAACTAATAAATTATAAAATAAAATTTTTATTTTCAAATTTTTAATGAAAATCTTTTAATGTGTATTTTATTATTTGATGAATATATTAAAAAATAAATTGAAATTTTTCTTACTTTCTGGTGTAACACGACCAGCCATATGAAGTACAGGAATTTTAGTCCAAGATTTATCATCTAAATAAATTCAAATAAAACGATAATATTTATATATAGAAGGATATATTACAATTATCAATTTTTAATTTAATTTCTAATGTTTCAACAGTATTTTCTAAACTTGTTGCTTCACAACAATATGAACCTTCATCTGAATAAAGTACAGAACGTATATAAAGTGTACATTGTCCTGTTGTTGATTGATATCGATGCCATATACGAAAACCTTTTAAATCAACTAATTCACCATTTGCATACCATGCAATTGATTTAACTCGTTGATGATGAACATAACATTCAAGAAGTACATTATCACCTGGACGACATACATAAATTTCCGAGAGACGACTTAAAAAGAGTTCACCAGTATCAGCTTTTGATGTTGCCATTGTAGAAAAATGCACTGGCAAAAGTGATTGACTGACTACTCTTCTGATCCTATATGATATAAGCAGATGAAGAAGCAAAGAAGAAAAAAAAAAGAAAAAGTATGAATAGACTGATGCTAACAACAACAACAACAAATTGTGGAAAATGTCATTGTGTATAGAATGATGGAGAAAGATCACACATACGTATAGATCTTTCCAAAGAAATAATCACTTGTTCTCTAACATGATCATATTAATAGAAATGATTGATATGTCATGAGTTATCTAACAAGAAAGAAGAAGTGTGAACCGTACACGCCTATATCATTTCTCTATCAATATTAACAACTTACTATACAATATTTAATCATGTCTAAGTGTGATTATGTCCTTGGAATTCATGTCATCCTCCCGCTTTCATTCTGATTTGCTTAAGGAAAAAACAGAATATCAATTTCCTTTTTCTTTATTCATACGTCCGCTATCATCTAATGTTAAACGGCAGGTGATTTGTCGTTTATAGGCATATTTGATAGATGGATTGATTGCATGTGAAAAAGATTGATGCAAAAACTTTTGGTGATAAATATTATAAGTAAAGCATTCCTTCATCATTATCATCATTTAATCATCTATGATACAATATCAATCTCTTTTTCATTCTCTTGCAAAATATAGAAACATATTGTTACAATAAATCATCAGCACCAAAAAAACAAATAACAGCAATACCAATCATATTTCAATGAAAAAAAAATAATATTGTTAAGTAAGTTAAATGAATAAAAAATAATATTCGCGGATATTTGGTAACTATAGGTAGGTGTATGATTTGATCTTTGCTATATTTGTTAGTATTATAATGTTGTATAGCTAGTGTAGAGCCTTGAACAATTTTTAGAGAAACTAATTGTTCATTTGCATTCTTTAACTTAAATTTTAAAAATAATCGTTTTCCCGAAAGTCGAACGAAATAGATTTTCATGCATTCAGAAATCAAATTATGTTTCTCAACTGTTCTCGAATACTTTTTACAGAATTGTCAAAGATAAAGAATAGGTTTTCGATTTTGATATCGAGATCAATTCAAAATCATAATTTGATTCGCGACAAAACGATTTATTTTTAGAATGTATAGTGTAAATCTAATAATAACACACATAACATTTGTCAATAATTAATTCATGTTCTTCTAGACTGACAGAATAGTAATACGACCATAATCGCATGTAGATATAATCATGAATTCACATGTATTTACCTGTTTGTAACATAATATGACTATAATGATTATCTGATAAATATAGTTCAAAATACTATGTAAAAGAGTATGAAAATCATCTGAATTAAGTGATCCGTATACGTTAAAAAATAAAGATCATATCCTTTAAATAATTTTTTTTTGAATTCAAACTGCGTCAGAGTGACTATCTTTTTTTTTTATATTCGTATAGATAATGTTAGCCAATTAAGAAAAAATACTATGAAAAAGGCATAAATATCAGCATTAGGTATCATTAACAGTAAGATTTTATTGTTTTGCTTTCAAATAAAATATATTCATTTCTAATCATTGAATTAAATTAATATTATAGATAACAATACAATTTTCCTTAAAAATATGATTTTTATTTATCATAGTTAAATATTCATATTCATTTATTTATTTTCAATTTATTCACAAATCTTTTACTCATTTATACAGCATTGAACAATAATCAAATTACAGTAAATCATTAGTAATGCTTATTATTTTTAACCCATACTGGTCGGTTAATCTAAATCATCATGACTAAGTAGTCATTATAATCGTGTCCTTGACCGTTTGAACCCTAGTTACTGCGGATAATTCCTTAGGCGATAGACAACAGATGGTAACTATGCTATAAACATAGATGAATTTCGGTTTCTAGGCTCTATTTTTATAGCCAAAAGAATATAAGATCACTACATATATTTCTATTCTATTAAATTTTCATTTTTACA
Organism: Macrotrachela quadricornifera; assembly: GCA_022393335.1. Lineage (NCBI taxonomy): Eukaryota > Metazoa > Rotifera > Eurotatoria > Philodinida > Philodinidae > Macrotrachela > Macrotrachela quadricornifera. The sequence continues at coordinate 174,966 of JAJEKB010000411.1, read as the reverse complement.
TTACATTGTCGAACATTTTTTTATGACTATACTTCAAATAGTAATACAAAAATCTAGATAATATAAAGGTCATTATAATGCAAGACATTGAATTGATTAAAATGTCTTAATATTTTTATTTTATTCTAATCTAGTTTTATAATAATTAATTATTTTAGAATAGAAATAAAAATATCAATTATATCTTTTCTTTTTAAATTAATTATTTGAATATATACATATTGAAAAATGTTCAATTTACTATAAATAATAAATGACTAAATTCAAATAAAATGTAAATTAAAACTTTTTTTCTTTAAATAAAAATGTCACTTCTTCAATTTTTTTCGTTTTCTTTTTTTCGTCACCAATCCTCATATACACTCACACACACACACACACACACGCACAAACAAGTGCACAGAGAAAAAAAAACAACATAGGTACAAATAAAGAGAAAAAAAAAGAAAGTACAATTGCAATTGTATGGAAAAATGAGAAAGTTTGACAGTTAACAACGAGCAACAATTACATATATTTATAGATATATATAAATATATATAAACAAAGATTACGACAAAATATCCACTTCAATATCTTCATCGCATTTTGTTAATTCAAGTACTTGATGATGTTGAGCATTAAATAAACCTGAACGATGTTCTTTAGCTGCTTGTCGTTGTTCTTTACGTTGACGTAATTTTAATGCTTTTTCAATACGTTGAGATAATGGATCACTTTTATTTGATGATAATGATGAATAACCATCACTTTCATCATTCATTGAACCACTATTACCAATTAAATTAAATTTAATTATATTTCTTATACGTCGATGTTTATCATCATTCATACGAGAAAAATCTAAAATAAATTCTGTTTGATGTGGTAATAATTGTGGTCCATCTGGTTGTAATATTCGTATAATTTCAAATTGTTCACGTCTTCCAAGTTGTTCATTTATAATGCGTGTTAGATCTTCTGTTGCTGATATTTGTTCATGACTTGTCATTTTTGACCATAATTTTGTTGGTAATTGTCGTCCATTTGTATTTGTACGATTTTTTGGTTGTGGTTTTGGTGATGATGGTGCACTACGTTGTGGTGGTGGTGCTTGTAATGGACTAGAAGTATTAGCTAATTGTTGAAATAATGAACGTGTATCATCTAATTCAGAAAAATAATCATTCTCAAAAAAATCCGATAAATCTGATGTACCAATAAAATCAGCTTCAATACCAAGAAATAAATCATCAACAACACTTGAATTATTACAACCACTTATATCCATATATAAATCATCGGAACAAACTGACATAGATTTTGATGATGTTAACTGATTAGTAGATGATTGTACTGTTGTTAATGTAGCTGTTAAATCTGGTTGAGAATTACTTCTTGACATAGATGCAAGCATATCAGAATTAAGAAATTGTTGTATTGATGTTGTTTGACCATTATTTAATAGTAATGGTGATGATGGAATTTGTAATGGAGGTGGATTAGACCAAATAATTGGTGATGTTGATTGATAATTATTTATAAATGGTGTTGTTGAATATGAATTATTACGGATACGAAATGAAGATGAGGATGGATATATACCATTACCTCCTATATTACTTAATGATGATTGCATTATCTAAAAATTTATTTTTTAATATTCATTTATCTATAAAAAAAATTATCAATTTAAATGAATTTATTATCTTAGTAAAAGAGAAAAAATAAACACGTGAAATATCGCATGACATTTCACATGTTTTCGATTAATGATTATTCTATTACATAAAAAGAATAAAATATAAATAGTATATATAATCAAATAAATGTTTTTTTTTTATTTTTTATTTAATAATGAATAGAAATATGTTAAATATATAAAATATTTATATATTACACTTAGGTTTATTTGAAAATATGAACAATAGTGATGTAAAATAATGAATAAGATCCAAGATGAAGAACGATCGAAAAGCTGAAGAATTTTTTTTTCTCTTTTGCGTTCCTTTCTTTTATTGTTGTTGTTTTTTGTTTTAGATTTTCCCATTGGTTCGATCAAAGAACTTATCCTTTCATGAACTAAAAACAATGTTTATTAATACAGATGTCGTGTATTATCATAAGATTTACATTCTTTTATTATCAATGATCAGATATAAAAGATATTTAAAAAAAATATTTTGTTTTTTTTTTGTTAATTTTAACTCATAAAGTGATAAGTCATGTATTTATTGATATTGTTTTTTAATTTTTTTTATTATGAGACAAAAATTTTGTGAATAGTTATATTTGATCTATTTCATTGGTAGTATTCTGAAGAAATCCTATGAACTAATATTACTACATTTAATCATCATTGTAGCATTTGAAAAGTTCTTTATGCAGCATATAATCCAAACGATAAAATAATATTTATTTCCATAGATCAAATTAGTCAGGAAAGAAATTAGAATCAATAAAAACAAAATTAATGCATACCGGTCCTTAGTCAAAAAAGAAATACAAGAATTCAGTATTAGTCAAAGTAGAAGTTACAGCTATGAAACCATTTAATATAGCAAAATATTTGGATATAATCATCGATAATGATGTTATCTTAATCATATAGAATCAACGATTGTTGATCAAATTGGTCTTCTACAATTCCTTTTAAGATTAATATCTAAGCTAAATGATAAAAGCATGTTAAATATATATATAAACGAATGGCACAAATTATTGTCACATATAGATTTCCAGTTTCGTTCATAGCAAATGATAAGACTTGAAAACGATTATGCATTATCCACAGTAAATCTATACGAGCAGTTCTAAGTCTATTCTCATACATATCTATGAAATACATTCATAAAATCAGTAACAATCCCAAGATAATACAATGTAATACATTGACATTATCAAATCAAGCTAGTACAAAAGCTCATTCAAACAACGACAACACATTAGAAGTCCATGGTAAAGATATATGTAACGAACTATACAAACAAATATTACATCATATAATCTACACCAGTACTCAACCTGATCTACATATCGAGACAAAAGACACTCATCATCAGTCTCTCTGTACTATCTCAAGCCTTTTTTATATTTTTTCGCTTTCTCTTTTTACTTTTTCATCTGTCTGTAATATATCTCTATACAAGAATAAAAATATTTTCGAACCTAAAAAGAGAAAAGTAATTAACGAGTAGAATGCATATATCCAATCAAAAACTACATATGTATTTTTATTTATTAAAATATCAATAATGATATCGGACTGTTATTCTATCAAGAAAGTTAGTTCAATTTTAAATTATATATAGATATATAAAAACTATTTCTAACAAATATGATTTTCTTTGTACACATTATTCTTTTGAGAAATATTCATATGAAATGAAATGCTAGGAAAATTGATAATGAAAAATAGTACAAATAATTTTTGATGAATTTAATCTTGTTTATTTTCTATAATCAAACAGAATTTGTAATAAAATGAATTCGTTCATCATTTTCATTAGTTTATTTCATTTTTAGAATGAACATACAAAAACATAATTTGCATACAATTATTGATTGAAATAACATGTATAAATTTTAACAATATTCTGGCAATAATTAATCTGGAAATTTAGCTGACACGGTTTTTTTTCTGAATACTATTCATGATCGAGTCTTCGACCTTCTTATGTAAAAGATGGCCATGGTCTTCATTTGATATCAATAATATACGTCTTGTTTCAGCAGACAATATTCTTATTGACACTGATTTTGTCTAAACCAGACGCTAATTTACCTTGAGATATTCAGTTTTTTTCTTGAAGATTGTATGATAAACTAATTGATATAACTAACTTTATTATTTACTACAATGAAAATATTTCATTGAGATCATTATGTTCATATATACATATCTTTTTACATTTATTAACATAGTTTTATTTCGCATTAGTTCAAATATTGAAAACTATTCATGAATTAAATTATATTTAAAGAGAATTTTTATTATTGAATTATATCCTTTTATCTTCTAACACATGTCGTATATTCACATATGTATATGATTCCACATTTTGAAACCTAAATCGAAGATACAAGGTTATGTTCGCTATAGATACTATTATACACCTCTGTTCTATTTATTATACCATATTATTCTTTTTTTTTCTTTTTCTTCTATTTCATGTTCATTCAATTGTACCATCCGTTCATATTCTCATAAGATGCATCGTACCTATCAATATATCTCCTTATTCATATTCACACTTGCATTTATAACATATGAACGAAGACTCATATATATACAAATTATTCTCATATTATCATACATCTATTGTATATCTTCTTGATTAGACCTTATTATAACAAGTATACTCCTACGTGTAGTAATAATAACCGACAACCTGTCCGATCGCGACACTTATTGTGTTTAAAAGAATAATGATACACTCGATTGAACACCATAATTATTGTACTTCAAAAGGTATACATTACTGAAGTCAAAAATTGATCTATAAAAAAGAAAAAGTATCAATAGTATTTTCTTTTTATTTATTACTATAACTGACATTTAAATTTTTGTTGTTATTTTCTTACGTTTATATTTACTCCTCCTTTTTTCTACACTTTCGTTTGCGTGCTCAAGCCATTTCATCGATTTTACTTTTAAAAACGGAAAAGAAAAAAAAAGAAGGTCATATGTATAGATGATATATATATGTATACATACATGTATGTATACATGAAGCCCAAACAGAAAAAGAAGAACATAGTTATATACAAAGAACATTGATCGTATCGAAGTGATGAGACAGTCTCACGTCTGACTTTTTTTTTCTTATTTTATCACTTAATCAAAAGATAAAATACTTTCAAATAAATGTATCATTTATAAAATTGAAATTAATCAAGTATAAAAATATCATAAGTAAGACACATAATAAACTTTTTATCATTATTATTATAATATCCTATAAATGTTATAACTGTAGGATAAAGCTTCGTGTCATTGATGTCTATAGTCAAAGGATAAAAAAAAAAGCCTAAAGAGTATCATCATTTACCAAAATGCATATCGAGAATCATTGAGAAAAGAGAGCAAGGTCTTCGGTTCTATCTACCTTGACTGTCACTGTATATATGTACACTAACATACTTTTTATCATTTAAATTAGACTGATATGAGTCGTTTTTTTTCTCTTTTTCATGAACTACTATCTTATATATACTACTTAGTTTATTGATGAATAGTAAATAGTAATAATAGGAACTTTTTTAATATAACATTAAACAAAAAATGAAGTTTTCTATTAAAGAAATAAATCGAATATAAAAAGTAAAAATGACTACTCTCGTTCTCTGTCTGTCTGTCTCGCTCTCTCTCTTCAATTTTTATTTTATTCACATGAGTATCAAATTTTCGATTGCATCATTTCTTCACGTTTATATATATATATACATATATATGAATTAGTGTTCAATCGTTTAGTTTGAACGTACTATGAGCTGAATATGCTCTCTGTATATATGTGAATTCTCACCTAAGGCTAATCTTATTCAAATAGCTTCTATCCTATATTTTGTCTATATATATGTCACTTTTTTTCTCTTTTTTTTCTTTCTTGATTATATATATATATATATATTCTTCGTTACTTACATACTTGTCAGTGACATGTTGACACACGATTGTTAAACCAGGGCCAAACATAATCTTATACATTCAAATTTATATCACATATTATATTTAAGATAGTAAATTTCATCAATATCCCAAAAAGAACAAAAAAAAACGAATTGAACAATACGGATGAGAATGACGACTATTGTTAATAGTTCAAATTCTGATATAACAACACCAACAAGTTATATATCACATTGGATTGCTCAAAATCATAATACTTATCAAAATAAAACCAATGAATTTTATTCATCATCATCATCATCATTATGTAATTTTCAAAAACCATTAACAACATGGCAAGCACAAGCAAGAATACGTTTAAATCATACTCCAATTACTGATCATTCTTCATTGATATCATCAATTAATACTAATAATAATGAACTACAAGAAAAATTACATCGTATCAGGTAAAAATATTCTTCAATTGAATTGAAATGATGTAATACTTATTTTTTGGTTGAATGATCTATGTCAATATATATATTCATACTCAAATAAATTTACAGTGATTGTGACAATTGACTGATTGATACTATAGATAATCTGTCATAACATTAATAATAGGATAAAAAAAGAATAATTATAGGATTAATAAAAGAATTCGTTATTATGCAGACATTGCATGACGATTAATATGCATACACATAAAGTGAACACAAGACAGCAAAGAATATGAAATAAAAAAAAAACGCTAAATAGTCTATATATATTCAAATCGATGAAATATATGATTTTGAGTACACACATATGACATGACATACATAAAAAAAAAAGAAGAAAAGATCAATATCTCAATTCATATCAGTTTTATGTATATTGAACAATAGTCAATGATATATTTATTACAATTTTTTTTTCTAGAGCTTTACTTGATGCTAAAAAACAACGTTTATGTCGTCATCTTTCATCATCATCATCATCCACATCATCTTCTACTTTACCAGATCAAGTGTTTTCTTCAACAGTAGTAGGAGAACAATCATCGTCTTCTCCTCCTCTTCCCCCACCTCCTTCATCATCATCTTCAATTTTAACACTTGAGGTATACATTCAAAAAAAAATCTTGAATTTGAAATTTTATTATTTTTTTTAGAATGTCTATCTTTCACATAATGAACCTTCAATATCTACACCTTATATTTATCATTCTTCATCAATATTACCATGTCTTATGGAAGAATCACCGAGTGATTCTGGTTTAAGTGATGGAACAAAAACAACAAATAATGATGATATTATTGATTCATCAATAATAAAAAATTCTGCTATTATTGATCTAAGTAAACCATTATCTAAAGAAGAAATGCTTGCAATTATACAGATTTTACGAGAATTATGGAAAAAACAATTTGGTACTGAAATACTTGATATGCAAATAAAATCATCATCATCATCATCAACATCAAATTCTATTATAAATCAACGTATAAAAACTAAAGAAGAAACAACATATTTATCAAATAATAATAAAAATCAATATCAGTCAACACCAGTATTAAATAAATTAAGTGCAGAATTAAATGATATTAAAGATAAATTAAAAAGATTTTCAAATGGATATACAATTGATGAACAACCAAAACAAATTATATCGGAAATAAAATCAAATGGTAAAGTATATGTTTTATTAAAAACGATTGATTAAAGTCTTTATCAAAAATATTTAAATAATTACAATCATATTTCTTAGTCATTTTTCTTCATACAATTAGTGTGTCCTTTGATTTGATATGAGTATTGATTATATATATTTCATTTTCTTAATAGTATTTCAGAAGGTCTAGGCCTTGCTTAAAAAAAATTGTGTATATTGCTATAAACAAAAATAATGTCTATCTAATTATATTGATACGAACTTTAACTATCTTCAAATTAATATTTTCAATGATATATCATTTGTCTTAATCACAATGATATTTAGATAAGGAGATGTTCTTATCAAAATTTTGAAATCAACTAACACTATATTTTATATAAATTAATATAATAATAGAAATCGATATATAGTTATTATGATTACATATCTAAAAATTTCTATTGATATAATCATTTATTTGAAACTTTGAATAAAACTATTCAAGATAAACGAAAAACATGAATATGTTCTGTGTAGATCGCATAATTACTTTTAGATTCAATATGTTTTTGTTCGTCTTCATTAATTAATTTTAGATATGCATTATTAGCTATAAACTTCGAAGTGCGTAAAACTTCGCACGGCTTCGATTTACAACTTAAAAAACTGTGATCGCAAGCACCATTCCAAGATCTATCGATTGCAATAGACTAGAGTTATAGTTCAGGCACTGGTTTCACCTTCTGATTATCACTAAATCAATATTCACATTTTTCATGGAAAACAGTAAAGTTCCTAGAAGTCTCGTTCAGTTATTAAGTTATTGTTCAGTTTGTTGATTCTAATCGACTTTTCGCTAGAAATCTTTTAACATTTCGACTGTTTTCCATAAAAATTGTGAATGTTGATTTGGATGTAATCAGAGGTAAAACTACCGTTTAAATTCATAACTCCAATCCATTTCAATCGATAGACCTTAGATCGACTGTTTGCAATCAGTGTTTTAGTTGTATCTCAGGTAAAAATTTAATAGAAAATGATCAAGGCCGTACGACGTCTCATATGTTGTGGAGCTTATGATGAATAATGTAAATCAAATGAATATGTGATTTATACAGTTCATCGGATTGAAGAATTTATAGACTCTCATCTGATTAACTAATACTTCCTTGTATCTAGACTCAAATCGTAATCTTAAAAATCTTAATGAAATTTTCTAATCCGAATTTGATAGCTGCTCCCAACATTTGATGTACTTTTTTTTGTATAAATAAATTCTAGATTTCTATCTGAATCTAATGAACTCTACATGTAGTTCACATGAACAGGAGAGATACGAAGATGTATATCTTTTAATAACTGAAATCTATTCATTACTAACTAATTAATAAAACAGATAATTTTTTTTTAAATATTAAGATGAACCTATAACAGATTTTTCTTTATATAATTTTATAGACGATGAAAATATACAAATAAATGGTACTAATCTAGCATTTATACCGTTTGGTAGAACATTAACCGTAAGTAATTATATATTATAATTTCAATTAAAAAATAAATAAATCATTTTTTTTTTAAATTCAAATATTAGTGTCAAGATCATGAACGAATGCAAGCAAAAAGAGATGCACTTATACGTCGACAAATTCAACGACGTGAACAACAATTAATAAAGAAAAATCAACGTTTAATAACAACACTTGAACAACAAAATGAATATCATCTTTATGAAGAATATATTAATCAACGACGACAAGAAGATAATCATCGTCGTAAAACAATTTTACAAGCACATATTGAACAAAAACGTTTAGAAGCTGATCCGCCATCATCACATGATTATTATTTTACTGCTGCTAAAAATCGAAATCGTTTAAAACGTAAAGCATCAATAAACTCATTTGATGATAATATTAGTTTTGGTGGTTCAACATTTGATTTATATAGTACTGCAAGTGGAAAAAAAATAAGTAAAAAAAAAAAAAGAATTTTGTTTTTTTTATTTAAATATAAAAATTTTTAGTGCAAACACCAAAACGAAATACATCACGATATGATTATATATCTTCAAAATTAACAGCATCAACAACTGCATCTCGTTCAAAAATGAATCGAGCTGCAAGTATATGTCATATAAATGAACATTATAATTCCGTTACATCATTAAATTCTAAAGCAACAATACCAATAATAAAATCAACAAGACCTTCAGCATTATTTGGTGGAAGTTTAATAAATATTTCTATGATTAGTAATAAAAAATCTTTACAATCAATTGATGAACCATTTGATTTAACAATTGATTCATCATTAAGTGGTTCACTTTCATCTGTAGCTCTATCAGCATCAGGAGGTATGATTTGATAATAATAAAGATTATTTTAAATAAACTATTCTTGTTTTAAGGATTACGTTTTGTTCAAAATCAAACATATTTACCAACGAAATCAAATAAACAAACAATACTAAATTCAATTAAACAAATTATTCTTGCTGGTCCTGCTAATTCACGTCAACGTGATATTGTATCTCGAGTAAATTAGCTTTTATTTCTTTATCTTTTTTCTTGTCTAAATAAATATTATATTATTATTATTAGGAAATTGAATTAAGTGATGCTCGACATTTTATTATACTTTTTCGTGATCATCGTCTTCAATTTCGTGCTGTTTATACGTATATATCTGATACAGATATTATTGAAAAATTATATGGTATTGGACCTAATATTATTAGTGAAATTATGGTGGATAAATGGTTCAAGTATTTTCTTTTGCTTTTGTAAAATAAATATTTAAATAAAAAAAACAATTTATTTATTTTAGATATAATTCAGGTAATAAACGTTTTAATAATATTCCAATTCGACATTTTTCAATTCAATGTGATGCAATTACAATTTATAATGATTTTTGGCAAAAAAAACTATTTATGCATATGAATAAATCACATTAATTTAAAATTTCTCTTTTTTTTTTCTTTATTTAATTGTTATTTGTATAGAAATTTTCTTTTTTTGATCAGTAAATATTTAAAATAAATTATAAACAACAATTATAGTAACAGAATATATGTAATAGATACTATATTTAATTGGAAAGTGTAATTCTGATATTGAAATATAGAGAAATTCTTAAGACATTCTTTTCTAAATGAACATTTGTCATTTAAAAATAATTGTGCATCAAAACAGAAAAAGAGTTATTAAATATTCTAGTTTTCTCAATACAAATATACGATTATTACTATTACAAGTTTTGCTATACTATTGCACTAATATATTCAATATGTTGACTGAACATATTTTGATTTTGCTTCAATCTTTATGAATAGTAAGATATTCCGTACTGATTACCGATGGATTATTAAATATTAACATGTGACTATTCATTCATCCGATATTTTTAACCTAATTAACTTTTTTATTAGTATGAGCTTGTAAGATTTCTCGAGAATGGGTGAAAACAAATGAAATGAGAAATAATATATGGATTCATTCTTTTGATTCTTATTAACTAAAATATTGACAGATGGACTGATATTTTTACACGTATGCTAACAATGAAATTAATGAATACGGATTAAAAACGTGCCGTTTCGATCAACTAAAAATTGTTGACTAATTATAGTTAACCGTTTGGAATCATATTGCCAAATGCTCGTTCTTTATCACTAGTCATTTATCTCTTTTCTCATTCAATAAGTACGATACGTCAAATTTATATTTAGATTAGAATGAGCTATGCGATGAAGTCTAAATAAAAACAAAATAATCTAATTTTTCGAAAATTACGAAACAAAGGTGTTGGTTTAGATTTCAACTCTGATTAACTGGCATGTTTGGATTCAAATCGGTAATAATCGATGATTTTTCTTAAAATCGTCGATTATCAGCAGTTTTCACTTAAGAAGATGACATGAGAAAATATTAAATGAATATATACATGCATGTTTGAGCAAGATCATATGTTGTTCTTTAATAATCTATCAAATATTGATTTATCTCCAAATTTTACAATCTTTATCAGTACTGAGTATCTTACTAGTCACATAGATTTCAGCCGGACTAAAGCTTGTTTAGTAAACATATTGAGTATATTAGTGCGATAGGATAATAAAACTAGTATTAGTAATAATTGTATATCTATGCTCTGAAGATCTAAAAAATCAAACTTCTATAGATTGTCTATTAGTTCATTAAAATCATTTCGTTTGAGCATATACTTAGTCAAAAAGCGATTTGATAATTGGGAACATTCTTTATTAGTATTTCATTGAATTTATTAAATAATTTTCTATACATTCGTAAAAGAAGGAGAACATATTTATTTTGTTAAACGTAAAACTATGTTCTTTTAAGCTTTGCTATTAAAAGTTCAAAAATAAAATTTCAAGATTATCATTCGTTTAGACAATTAGGACAGGCACTGCAAGATTTGAAATTTTGTGCTCATTTATATTAAGTGAACTATTTCTGTATATCGAACTCTAATTCTGCAGATCGAGAAGAAGATTTTGCGAATGTGTAAATTTCAAATGAGAAGCAATTAAATCCAAAATATCACAATATTCACAGAAATATTTGACTTCTCTTACAACATGACAGCAATTTTTGCATTCATTATAACTTAGTAAAAATTGAATTTTACGTATTTTTGATCTTGCGGTTGATCAATTCATGTTTTTTCAGTATCCAGTAATTATTAAATGGCATAGGTTTTAGTGTACTTTGAGAAAATAGCAAAGAAATCAGATGAGAAGTTTAATATCTTGAAAGAACTCTTAAAAAATGTGGATCTATTTATAAAAATGTTTGTTTTATATGGTAATAATAAAGATTATTTTAAAAAAGAAGCGTTTGTAGGTACTGCTCCTTTGCAAGTTTTTTCAAACAGAAAAAATTATATGTATAGATGAAGGTCCAAAGATAAATTCGAAATGCATGACCACAAATAGTATAATTGGAGAAAAACATACTGTTTGTTTAAGATATAGATGCCGAAAATTATCAAAAACTATGACAAAAAAACGATATATCAAATACAAAAATCATCTGATTTATGGCTCATTAGATTCATGTATCTAATTCAAATTTAATTTTTCTAAAGAGACATTTAAATGTATATTAACTAACTATATTTACATTTTTTAATAAAAAATATTTTTTCCACTGATAAGAACTAAAATTAATAATATTATTCTCATATAATCAGTTAATATTATTGATTTTGCATTATTTCTCATTGCACTTCCACTACACATCGGAGCATTTTTATTATATAATGTAATAACATAACTATCAGCACTCAATGTAATATCAACAAGACCATCCATAAAAGGAATTTCAGTTTGAAAACCAGTTGGCATTGAAATTGTATAAATAAATCTGTGATCTACTGGACAATTACGACCGTCAACTTGCGTTACAATTCGTAAATAATTTGGTTTCATTTTTGATAAAGTTATTAATCCATAAATACAACAACATTGTTGCATATCACATTCTGTTCGTGTATTAAATGTACCTAACCAATTTGGAATAACACGTAATGATGTATCATTATTAAGTGAATCTAATTTATATTAATTAAATTATAAAATATAAAATTTATTTTAAATAACTTACAAGTTTTAATTGATACAATTAAAATATTTAATGTTAATAATAGAAATAGAATGAGTTTCATTTTAATAAATTCTTTGTAAAAAGAAAACTCAACTTGTTGAATATATAGAAATGTTTAAAACCAAAGATAATTATATGACAAAGTGATTATCTTATCTTCAAACTACGCATGACTATGATATTAACAGTTTCACATAATTTATGTGTTGTGGTGTAATAACATTACAAATCATACTAATATTTATAAATATGCTAGTAAAATAAGCAAAAAATAATGCAAGTCGATAGCAATATGACTGGAAATAGAGTAGTTATAAATGTATACATTGATTTATTTGTGTATGCACTAAAAGAGATTTTTTGATTATCGAAATATAATTATAAATGATTAAATTATTAAAATTCTAAGGAGATCGAAGCCATATTTTAATATATGTAATAGACTGCTAACTTGAAAAATATTATTGAAATTCTAATTTTCAAGTTTATTAAAGATTTAATATTTTTTCTTTGAGATTCACTAGTTTCTATAGAGATTATCTACGAATGGTAATATCATCTCTATGAGTATTCTGTTATGAATCGTCACGAAAATTTTTATTTCTTGCATTAAAAATAGAGCTATTGAAGAGCCTAATGAAATGATTCTGATAGTAAACAACATAAACAAGAACTAATTCCTTGTGAAAATACAACACCCAGGGCTGTATTCAAATACGAATGCACTGAATGTAACGACGGACTTTCTATTTGCAGCTATATTTTCGAGATTGTCATACGTTGATATCTCCTTAGACATTTTAGTCTTTACATTTACGAAAAAGTACATTATTCCACTATTTTAAAAAATTAATTTTTTTTCCTAGAATAACCTTGTCCTTGATGGATTAACGCGTTCTTCAACAATCTATGTCGGAGAACTATATAATGTAACTGAGTAGGTCAATTCATTTAAATAAAGCTCTTTCTAAAAAGAAAGAAAGGTTCATTTTCATTTTCTCTTTCTTTTAGTCCACACATAGATGTAAAAAGTTGGCTCATATATCACTTCATTTCTTTATTTTTACTCGAATAAAAAGCTCAAGATATTGACCCGTGATTGTTCTTTATTTTAATATATGTATATTACAAATACAACCTAAGTAAACTTTGTTCAAAGGTAATAATGTCAAGAAAAAACTAAAAAATAAAATACTGTAAAATAAAGAAAATCGATATGGATTTATTAAAACTGTTAAATAGTCTTTAAAATTGACTATTCGTTGTACAATTTTAATATACCAACTATTCGAACAATATGAAATAAAATTATAAAAACTTTTTTTTTTTCTATATAAATCATTTAAATATTTTAACAAAATATTCACACTAATATGTGAAGATCAATTTATTTCCTCTTTGCTTTATTCTTTTGTTGCAAAAAAAAAATATAGTACAATACAGATGATTGTCCATTATAAAAGAAAAACAAAGAAAAAGTTTTTCAATTGGAATACTACAATGTTTTCTGTTTTTATTTTTTGTTTTATAATTATTTAATTGAGCATAACTGATTCATAGGTGGGTATCATATATTTAATATTAATGAATGCATCTTCGCCACCATGTCGTTCAAAAGCTTCAAGTGTTTCATTAATTAAATCTCCTATATTTTCACGTCGCTGTTGTCCATATTCAATTCCATCACCCAAATTTGCTTTTTAATAAAGAAAAAAAAGAGGAATTAAAGCATCAACAACAAAATAAACATTTTCTTACAATTCCAGTTTTTAAAAAGATTAAATATTGGTAAAATTTGACGATAATACGGAACAAGTGCTTCACCAATCATATCAGCTGACATAACTAATTGTTGAAGAATTTTTAAAGTTGTACAAATAACTTTATGATTTCGTGTATTTAATGCATCTAAAAAAAAAAATATATATACATATAAAATATATTTTCAAAAAAAAATACTTTTAATTGGTACAATAAGTTGTGGAATAACAGGTAATATTTTATTTCCACCATGTTCAAGCATATCATGAATACCTTGACGAGCAAAAAAATCATATGGATGTTCAGTTTCACACAGACCATCGAAAAATAATGGTAAATAATGATGATAATCAAGTTTTTCAATTTCTACCTATTATTATTTAAAAAAAAGAGGAAAAGAAATAATTTA
The DNA here is from genome assembly GCA_022393335.1 of Macrotrachela quadricornifera. Taxonomy (NCBI): domain Eukaryota; kingdom Metazoa; phylum Rotifera; class Eurotatoria; order Philodinida; family Philodinidae; genus Macrotrachela; species Macrotrachela quadricornifera. The sequence goes on along the minus strand of JAJEKB010000411.1, from coordinate 159,938 downwards.
TAAAATAAATAAATGTTTATTTTATACCTTCCAAGCGATTTTATTTCCTTTAGTATCATGTTCAAGTGCTATTGGAAAATCACCACGTTCATAAAATTTACGAAAAGCTGTAGGTTTGCTATTACGAATACGTGTTGCTTCAGCTGATGGTGGAGCATTTACCTAAAATAAATTTTTTATTTTATCTTTTCTAAATTTTAATTTTAACGAATTAATATAGATACTTTAGCATTTTTTAAGAGAGATTTTACAGTAAAACCATCCGTATCTAAGGGCCCAGTTTGGCGTAATCGAGCATTGGTTTCACGACGTGGTGATGTAGCTGTAGCCATTATTTGTTGTTGAGTTCTCAAGAGTGTTTCAATTTTACACAAGTGGCATACTCTTTCTTTCTTTTTCTTTATACTGTTTGTTGACAACGACCATTAAAAAAAACTTATTGCCAAGAAACAATCCTCCTTATTTCCTGCAGCTCATTTTTCTCATTTACAAAACGACATCTTTTATATTACTTTTTTTTTTCAATGAATATTTTAAGTTTCTTTTTGTTTTTCGTAAGTATGTGTTTAGAAGATGAAAATAAACTTATATATCCTCTTATTCTTTATCGTTTTTATTTTTACAAGTACCTTCTCAATTTCATATTGGATTTCATTTTAATATCATATTGAATATGAACAATTTTTTTTCATTTCAGTTGAAATTTATATGATGTTAGACAATTTTTTTGGAGGTTTTTGGAAGAAATATGATTTATTCTTATCAGATATGTTAAATAATCGAGAAAACATAGCCAGCTGCCAAATTACAATTTGCTGTGATTATTCCTATTCGATTGGTCTTGGAATATAATGAAAAAATCTGTTTTAGTCTAGACTGCCGGGCTTATCTGACCGAACTGCAAAACGTTTTACTCGACATATGATAAGCTAAATGATTGAAATTTTGTTCACAGATAGATGTTACCATCATCAGAAATTCGCCAAAGTTTGAGCTAGAACAAATATATTCTTATTGAGATATCGACATGTCATGAAAATGACTTTTTTAGTATAGCATAGTGCCATCCAAAACAGAGTTTTCTTTTTTGATATGAAAGTATCTATAAAAATACATTTGTTCTAGCTCGAAATTCATCCATTTAGCTTATCAGGAAACCTATATCATAGATCATAAACCAAGTAAAAATGGCCACAATTGAATAAAGAAAGGCCAACAAACTGAACCAAATCAGATTTTTCACTACTTAGTGAGATTGATTGAATGATAATAATTGCAAGCAAAAAGTAATTTAACAATTGGATATGTTTCCTCGCAATATAACGTGAGCAGAGAGAAGAATATTCAAACAGCAAATTTGCCTAAATTTATATTGATTCATAAGATAAATCGTGTAAAAAAATGATTAATTATATCTTTTACTAAGAATTAATAGTTGAATAAAAGTTCCTAATAAAAAAAGTCTAGTAGTTACTACCATTTATTGATAATCACTGCGATGTAGAGTTATACAATCGGATTCGATTTGTGGACAAATGCAATATGATCTTTATCAAACGAATTGGGCTTGAATTCAACTAGAGAACATTGAGAATTGAGTATAAGTTGAAAAGATTGAATCTTTCAGAACTCTGTTGAAATGTTAATCATTATCAATTAGATCAAAATTCATAATCAAATACTATTTGTCATTTTCATCAATCATATTTGAAATTTTATCTGACAAGAAATGAGCATGTCTTTAAAATTTGATTATATAAAAATTAATTATTTAGTTTATATTGATTTTATTGAAAACGAATTTTCAATTTAAATCTATATTATTCTCATTGTAAACAAATCTACATTTATATTATTTATTTATGTGTGGATTAGTATATCACAAATCTACTGTAAAGCATTATGAAAAACATTAAATCACACGATGAACAAATATAAAACCATGAGCAGTTGCAATAGTATTAATAATCATAAAAAGCAGATGTACACAAAAACAAAAAGGTAAAAAAACTGATAAAATAATATAAAAAAAAAAAGAAGAAATCAACGCAAATGAAAATTGATTTTTTTTGTGTCTGTATTAATCTTTGATTAATGCTTAGCATTACTTGGTTTTTTAGGTGGTGATTGTGGATGATCATCACCCCAGTATTTTCCCATATTTTGTTGAGCACGTTCAAGTGTTTGTGATGCTAAACTACAACTAGATGATAATGATCGTGCTGAATCCGTTGAAAGAACATTATCATCTATTTTAAACAAAAATATAAATATATTTAAGTAAAAATTTCACATATATTAATTTTACTTTTATGATATGTATTATAAGTTCGATCAAAACGTTGATCAGAATTTGAAACAGGTGTACGATATCGTCGTTGTTGTTGATTATTTTCATCAGCATAATAATATTCTGTTACTTCATCTTTAAATCGACTAGCTGGATATGAACAATCTATCGAAAAAAAAACAACAACGAACAAATGTTTCATTAATTAGGAAATAATTCAAAATTGAATATAGTTACATTCATTTATACTTGTATGTGGACGTTTATCATGTATATGTGTATCATAACTTGGTCGACCAGTAGCATTATAAGTTTCCTGATAAGTTTTAGGTGGACAAACAGCAATTGGATGTGTTTCCTTATGCTGTATTATTTAAAAAAAAAATAATAAATGAAACTAATAGAATAATTGAATAGATAAATTTATACTTGATTTTTCCGTGGTGAAGTATAATTATTATTTCGATCTATTTGTTGTTGATCATTTGATATTGGTGAATATGTTCCTGTTCCTTGAGATTTTTGTTTTTTTGGCGATACTTTATGATTAATATTATATGTTTGATTTTTATTTGTATAACATTTATGATGTGAATCTCTAAGAAAAGAAAAACAACGAACTTTTTATGTAAGTTTAAAACGTTTAATAATAATTTACGAACATATCTGAATTGGTATCTTGACTATAAAGACTTTCAGAATCCCACGACATATGTTGCTGTACTGATGATGAACCAAGATTACGTACAAATGCTTTTGTAGCTACACCTGGTGGTTTTGGTATTGGTTCATCAATATAAATAATTCGATCTGTTTGACGATTAGTATAATGATCAGTTTGAGCTACTTGATCAGTTTTATACGGGGATGATCTTTGTCTTAATTGAAAAGGAAAATTTTTGTTTTTTACAATATTATTTATTATACTTTTCATAACGAATTCGTTCAGCTTCATTTCGTCTAGCATCTTTTTCACGACGACGTTCACCTTCAATACGTTCGCGTTCTAAATCACTACAAAAGAAAATCATAGATTTAGTACAGTCGCCCAAAACAAAAGATATCTTATTTTTTTTATAATAAAAGAATGCACAGGTTGAACAACCATGATTGTAACGATAATGCGTATAGCAATGAGGAGTGTTACATAAGGGAGTAATGACTGCAACAGGTATGAAAGTTCAAATCTGACTTCAATTGATTCAACTGATTTTGAAGTCAGATCTATAGTTACCATTTAAGTACAATCTTAATCAAAAATTTCAGTTGGATTTCATCAGACTTGAGCCGATTTTAAAGTATAACCTGCTTTTACGAAGTCTGAAGACAACTAAAATCCAGAGGTTACTTCTTTGATTTTATATCCTTGAGCGTTATGATCGTGCTACCAATCAATATGAAATGTTAGAATACTTTCCTTCTAGATCAGTATGGAGAATATACAGTTTCTGATGGGAATAGACAAATTCGTATTCTTCGCTCAGTAAAGATCTACGTTTACTTCGTTTTTTTGTCGAGCTCGACTACAGAATAATACATATGATTATTTTACTGAGAAAGAGATTTATAATAGAAATAGTAAAGCATTTATATGTCGTGTGCTTTTATTTTTTGATTACTTAGAAAATTTGGTTAGTTGATGTTCAACTGAATTAATATGATCATTAGGATACATCCAACATTGGTATATAATCTTATAACAGAGCATCTCCATTGCCGCATACTGTTTGAGCACAAGTAGGACTTGATGAGACTAGGAAATGCCCTAAATGGATCTGAACCTATGATGTATCTAACAATGGAAAGTTGCCAACTGATAGTTGATGAGATTGACTATATTCGAGTCAAATGAAAGCTCTCACCAGCAAACTAACAAATATAAAATATTATGTGCCCATAGCGTACCTAGAGCAACCTACTTCAATTTCAAGGTATGTGAGATTAGGTATAAAAATGAATTAGAGAAGAGTTTGTCCACTATTGTTAGAACAAAACATAGTGTTGTTCGGGCCGATTATAAGGTTTGAGGAATTCTCTTTCATGTGATCCGAATACCACCATGTTTTGTCCTTATAATACTAATGTCATTTTTTCCTGTAGCTCATAGAAAAGGATGTTTTCTAACAACCATAAAAAAAACTGAACCTTATTTTTTATAAGTATAGGTTTCAGTAAGTCATTGTTTCTGTTTCTGTGTAAGTGTAGAAGAACAAACTGTAGATTTCATATTGTTCTACATTAAATTATACATTCAATTTAATAATATCTTGATTTTGATCGATGCTTGAAGAGAAAACAGTTAGAAATTGTCGGGTTCAATCAAAACTCTATACTAAAAATTAAAGGTCACAACCAGATAAAACAGTGAGGAAAGTTGAGAAAATGCTGAAAACGTTCATTTTTTTGTTCCTCCTTCAAATAATTAAATCTTTGTTTGGCACGTCATGGATGGAAGTCTTTTCCGACTTTTCTAAGTCTAAATATCTGCTATACTTTGTTCAGTTTCTTAATATCATAAAATATTTTTATTACCGATCAATTGAAATAACACTATCACTATCTTCATTGATATCCCATGCTTGATCGTTACGATTAGCATTAAAACCTGTTTGTAATTGAAGGGTATGATTACGATTGAAATGATCTGTTTGTGCATTGGAACGATATTCATCAGCTCGTTTTCTTGTTGACATTAATTCTTTATACCAAAATAAATTTGGATTAAAATCTGTTTCATTCTTTATAGAAAAAATAAAGAATAGATTTGAATAAAATAAAATTAAAAAAAAATGTATTAAAACTTACTGCAGAAGAATCTTTATACCATTTACCATCTTTATAATCGAAACGTGAAAATGGTTTATATGTTGATTGATATTCTGATTTCCAATGTCTAAGAAAATAAAATAAAAAATAAAGATATGAAATTTATAAATTTCATTTTCAAACTTTAATTGTCCATGAGGATATTTTTGTCGAAATTCATTTGCTAAATCAATATTTTCATTAATACCTTCATCATCTGTATAAGCATGTTCATGTGTTGGAATTTCTCTTCGTTTCTATAATGTTTTAAAATTTAATATAATGACATATCAATTTAAGAAGAATTTTACTCGTTCATCTACATGTTCAGCTTCAAATGCTTTTTGTGTTTTTGATTTTTTAGGTACATAACTTGTTCGATATTCACTTTTTTCATATCTTTTTGGACGAAATTGCTTGACTTGTCGTTTATTATTATTATTATTAACATCAACTTCAACACGTGCTGGTGTATTGACAGCTACAGAAGTTTTTTCAACTAATGGTTTATTGGCATCGGAATAGCGATTATGCTAAAAATATTTCTCTTGTTTTTCTTTTATAATATAAATTTTTAAAAAAAAAAAAGTAAAATAAAATCTAACCCATTTCGAATCATCAATAAATATTTCATCATTCATTGAATTACTTAATGGTTGTTTCCAATTATATTTGTCTTTATATTCACTTTGTGTTTCAATTCGTCTCTATTTTATTTAATGAAAATGAGTATATCTATTATTATTATATAAATAGAATTTACTCGATTAGAATTATGTTTTCGTCTATATCGAGAATCATATGAAGTAGTACCTGTTTTATCCAATTCCTAAATTTAAAATAACAATAATAATAAGACATAATTTTCTTTTTATTTTCACGTACAGTTTGAATACCACATGAATGATTTTCATGTTTACGTCGTCGTACTACAACCTATTTTTTAATACATATGATAATTAATTATCAAACAATTAAAAATAAAGTTTATATACTAAAATATTGTATATGAATCATTGTAGCTTAACAAAAAACTATTTAACAATAAATCTATCACACCCAAAAATATTTTTTCTTTGCTTGAAATGTTTAATCTTTTGATAACCGTATTAAAAGATTGTGAAGTTACACTCACAGTTGAGTTTCAGAATCAAAAATGATCTCTAACAGAGATCAGCAAGGTGACGCCTTTCCAAAAGAGAAAACTTAGATAAAACGCCGCCATAAAAATAGAGATGTAAGTCGATCGACTAAACCACCATCACCGATGGCCCGCAACATAAAAAAATCGATACTTCATTTTTGGACTACCAAGATTAGTTTTCGAAAATGTGCTTGTTTAGTGACATACGATGCAAAAATAAAGGTACAAAATATTGATCTCTATTTCTCTTCGATAGAAGGGTACTGGAAAAACTTTATTTAGCAAAGGATAGAACATTTTTTTGCTCTTGTAAATTGTATGCAACTTATTTCTGTAACACATTTACAAATGAAACAATGCGATAAAAAACACAGACACTCTCCGAATAAATCTGTACTTTTCTATTAAAAAACTGATAGAAAACATCGATCTTTATATCTCTTCCATAAACAGGTTCTGAAAACAAAATTTTTCTCATCTTTCAAACGGTGTATGATTTATACTTATCACAAGTTTATAAATGAAACGACATGAAAAAGAAAAAGAAAGACTCGAGCAATAAATTTGCGATTTTTATACAAATTAGTCAAACACACCTTGTTAGTCCATAACTAATTGAAATTTCGTGCATTCAATAACAGTGACTACTTCGACATTAATGAATTCGTTAAAACTAGTTTTTTTTAAACGACAGGTATTTGTATTTAATTGCCGTCCACTGACGTTTTTTGCTAATTCATATAAAAATTAAAAACTTATTGCCCGACACTTTCCTTTTTTGTACTTTATCTCATTTCGTTTACAAACTTACAACAAACATAAATCACACATCATTTGAAAGAGGAGTCAATTTTGTCTTTAAAACCTATTCATCGAAGAGACATAAAAATCGATCTTTTATATCATTTTTTTGGAAAAAAATACGGATTTATATTGAGTGTATCTGTCTTTTTTATTGCACCATTTTATTTACAAATGTATTATAAAAATAATCTATGTCGCCACTTTTTTAACAACTGCGTCACATTGATCGCAGTTAAAAAATCATATATTTGACTGCAATGCTGTTACGCGTAGTTCTATCGCAATTTTCCGCAATTACACGTCACAGTACGACGCACTTACGCGTAACTGCGTTGCTGTCAAACATATCGGTAGTCATATCATATTCGAAAGTAGAGACAAACGCTTCATCTTTTAGTAAATCAACGTTTGTTTGAGTATTCGTCTATCGAAGAGAAATACGAATCAACATTTTGTGTCATTACTCCTGCATTATATGTTATTTCATCTGTAAGTCATCTACTATCATTTATTATTTTGAACTTTTTATCAGCGAAAAAACCGAACAAAATTAATGAGAATCTTTAAAAAATTCTTATTTTGTTCGAAGTATTTGAAATTATAAGATATATACAATTCTCTAATAAATAGACTGAAAATAAAAAACAAATCTCTATTGTTTATAAAAAATGAATTAGAATTATTTCTTACTCTAGGTGAGTCACTTAAAACAGGTTTTCTTAATGGATAAGCAACATTATTTTCAAATTTTTCATTTCTTCCTAAAATGGCATATTCTCGTGGTTTTGAAACACGAGAATAATCTTTAATTGGCTCTCGTAATCGATAAAGTTGTGATTGAGAAAATTTATCATTTGGTCCAATAACAGCATAATTCTGATCATTAATACGATTAGGTGATGATGGTAATGATCGACCACGTCGACGAGATATTGAACGTTTAATTGGTACTTAACAAAAAGAAAAAAAAACAAACCAATATAAAAAAAAAAGACAAATAGATAAAAAAAAAACCTTCGCTTAATTTTCGTTCTTCAGCTAAAAGTTCATGAAATTTTCTTGGTATTCGATTTTGATAATTTCTTTGATATTCAGTCTAAATTTTCAACAAAAAAGAAAAGACTTTTTCCTTTTTCTTATTTAATATCTTACTTGATACTTCATTTTGTGGTTTAGAAAAAAATTTAACAACTATCAAAAAAATGTCATCATAAATCATTTCGTTGTCATATCAACGTATTCTGTTCGAATAAATTTCCTTATCATTTATAAAAAGAAATATTTAAATTTAAAATATCTGTCTTGTTTTTATTTTCTATTTAAATAAATTATCTAAAATAAAATATATATATTCAATCCTGACATCTATTGATAAAACAAAATCAACAAAGAACTTTTTTTTTAAACATTATTTCACTTAATTTCAATTGCACTATGGGAAAACGCACAACTACAAAACGATTATCGCCTATGTCTCAATCAGGTTCTTTTTTTAATAAATTTAAAATAATTTTCTTTATTTTAGTGATTATTTTGTTTCTATTTTAGCTTCACAATTAATTGATATAAAAGCACGAAAACGTATTGAAAAACTTTATGAATTAACTGATGAAATAATTAATGCATATAATGAAATAAATGAAAAATATGTGTATCAAATTTATCGAAAATATAAACAATTACAAGAAGTAAATAAAAAATTAAAAGATAAATTAAGTCATCATCATT
>JAJEKB010000411.1:109523-150767 GCA_022393335.1 Macrotrachela quadricornifera | reverse complement strand
GATAGTTAAGTTTTCAACAAAAATAGTTTCTATCTTCTATTTTATTATTATGTTATTAGTTGAAGAGTGTTTAAATAGCATAAAAAAAGAGATTTTTTCCTCAAGCTTTCTATAAGAAAATAAGATACTTTCATCACTACTTTTGGATACTCTTCAGTAGTTAATAATTTTCGTGGATTTATTCGAAGATATAAATTTTGATATATTTTAGCTAATGAACATAATGATGAAGATAATGGCATGACTAGTTTACCATTAGCTTTACAAAATGTTATAAAAAATAAAGCAACAAGAAATAAAAATGCAAAAACTTATTTACTTGAAATTCCACGTTATCCAGCATTATGTGAATATCTTCGTGATAAATCTCAAACATCGTTTGATCATCGACCAAGTGAAAAACAAGTTCGTCCACTTATTGAAAATCATTTAGGTCAAAATTTAGTTAAAGATTCAAAAGTACGTATGCGTCTACGTGATGAATTACGTGAAATACATCGATCATATATGCGAACATTTATGAATGATCCACATGCAGCTGGTCCTAAATCATCTATTACAAAAAATAAACATCTTAATGTTAAAAAAAGTCCTATGTAGAATTATGTAGTCTTGTTTCTTTTATATATATATTTTTCTTTTTGAGATAATATTGCTCATTTTTGTATAGATTATCAATTGACATTTTGTGATAAAATTAAAGATATAGAAATTATATAGTAAATTGACAACATATTTGATTGATAATTTTAAGATGTATTTAATTCTGAATGTAATAGCTTGATTGTGTGAAATAATTGATATGTTTTTTTTTTGTTTATTATATTCAGGAACATTTCATAGGAAAAAAATGTTGAATTCTTTTTTTTTTATAGCAAATGATTAATAAAGTTTTCTAAGCTCATTTTGAAAAAAAGATGAGTTATTAAGCTCATAATATATCTTCTTTCTATTCTTTATAGGTAATAATAACATATTTATATCTTTTAGATAGGACTAATCGTTTGGAAAATCTGTACTAATATTTCTTTTAGACATATGATCTTATCTAATTCTAAAAGAAAAGAAAAAGACAAATACAATAATAACAAGAAACTGATTTTTGATGCTGCGAATTATTTTAATATCAATGAAAATCTTTTATAATAATATCATACCATTAATATCTGATGTACTAATAGGATAGATCAATTGATATTCTTTCTTATTACTAATAACATTTTAATGTGTGATAGTTTTTACTTTCGAGAACATTTTTTTGTATCTAGGATACTAAAATGTTTTGTAAACTAAATAGAGGAAACAAAAAAATTACATTTTTATGATATCAATTTAATATTTCATTAAAAATATAAATTTCACTAATGTTTAATAGATGGAATTAATAATAAAATTAAATACAAAATATTATTTCTAAACGACTATTCTATTCGTAATAGAAATAATGTTCATGATACGGTAGTTTAATGCATATCCAACGTTGATTGATATAAAAAGCCTATTAACATCATTACAAAGAAATTTCCAATCGGATATGCAAATTTAAAATCAGATTGATCATGGTTTACAAGAACATTTCCAATTATTCATAAGCATTAATAAGATACTTAGAGTCTTTTATTTTCTTTTTTTAGTATTTTATAAACTTAATATAAATACATTTTTAAATAGAAAAAAAGAAAAGAAATATGTTATATAATTAATTTCTTTTTAATTAACAAATTCTATTATTCTATAAGATATTTATGTATTTCTTATTCATTTAGTTTTTATTATAAAGAAACAATAAAGATAAATTAACGACGTATATATTATAAAAATTTTGTTATATATGAAAAATTTTAAATATTTAAAAATAAATGTAGATAAAAATATAATTTTAAATTATTAAATTTTATTTATAAATGCGAAATTGATTTAACTTCTAAGATTAAATAAAAAAATATTGCTATTATTCAACTTTGAGCATTATATTTTCATAAAATAAAATAAAATAAAATAAAACATTTAATATACAAAGAATGAGTGTCAAATGAGAACGAAAATATAATTACAACAACAACAACAAAAATGAAGAAGATATCTATTGATTTATAAAATAAAACAAACAGATTTTCATATATATATATATGTCAATATATACATAGATGTGTTTAATGACTTTCTTTTTTTCTTTTTTGTTTGTTATGTTTTTCTCTATGTAACTGACTAAATGAGTGTATTAAAAAATAAAATAGAGATTCAAATATTAATCTAAAGCATATCAGGTAATTGGCATGAACCAGATATTTCCGGTTTAATACACATATTACACATTGGACATGTACAATTTTGTTGTAACCATGGTGATAAACAACGTTTATGAAATGCATGTTCACATGGACATACGGCTATTTCTTCATCTTCATAAAAATCATCAAAACAAATAACACAACTCTTAAAAAAAAAGAGAATTTCATTTTTCTTTTATAAAAAAAAAGAACAAAAAAAAAAATCTTACGGAATTTTTTACTTTACATCGCATATATTGATCTTTTCGATAGCCTTTTTCTCGAAATGTATCCCGTCTAAGTCTAAAATTTTTTTTATTAAATATATTAATATAATTTTTGTCTTTTCTTTAAATAAAATAAAACTAACCGCCATAAATAACAACAAAAACATAGACTTAAACAAAGTGTCGTTAAACCGACACCAAATATTGGTAATGAAACAGTATTTGGTATTGATGTTAGTGCATTACCCATCTTGTTTGACTATATTAATTAAAATTAAGAGAAAACATTTGTCTAACATGCTTTTTTCCTGTTAAATCAATAGTAATACACTGGAAAGTACATTGACGTCGTTCTTATATATATATAATTACAGTTATTATTTACCGTATTTATCTATTTTTTTTCTCTCAAAAAAAAAGCAAACAAATTTGGATTGGTTTGATCTACTTATCAAAAATCTTCCATTCAAATATGAATCTAAAAATGATAATCTTAGTTGTTATCCATATTAAGATAAAAAAAAGAAGTATACTATTAAAAATCTTTTTTACTTATTGAAAATAGTTTTTGGTCACGAGCGACATCTATTTATTATAAGATGAGTTTCTTATTTTTATACTATAATTTTCTATAATTTGATAATTGTCATTGCTTCTTATCTTGAATTATAATTAAAATATAGTAATAGTTTTTCAAAATTAATCAATATTGAAAATTGTTTTTTTTTTTTGATAATGACGGGATATGAAGGAAATATTTGAAATAATTTAGAAAGTTTTGTAAGAAAATATTATTGCCTTGTCTGCATGATATCAAGATAATGTACATTATCTTGATAATTTATTATGTGTTGTACTAACTATGCAATGCATTATATGAGCTAAAAATCAGCAATGTAGTGAGAGACTCATGTGAGTAATGACAAACGTAGTATATCGAAAGTGAATATTTCAATGTATGAAAATGTGGAAAGATATAACATTGTTAACTATTATTATTCTTAATTCGACATTTTATCTATTGATTGAAAGTGGATTTACTTAGCCAGGAAGGTGCCTGATTTAAATTTGTTTTTCTTAAAATTTTAGTGATCATTAGTTTAGAATTCGTTTTACAATTGAGAATGGAACAGTAAATAAAAAAAGAATAATTTTCATACGCTTTGATCTCTCTTCTACATGTGACATTTATAGTAGTATAATATTTATATATGTTACTGTTCTTTATTTTTACTAATATTATGGTTATCCCAAAATGAAACAGATTTACTGTCAATTTATTAACTTTTTACAATCTATTTTAAGATCTATAAAAGAAAAATCCTTTATTAATAATCATGTCGATGAAAAGTACAAAGTAGAGCATCTGAAAAATATCTCCATGAAGTCATTTAATATAGCTGCACTATTGATGGAACTTTAGTGGTTAAATTTTTTCTTTTATAATGATTATAATTCTCAAATTTTTATACGAACATGATCAGAAGTATTACATTGAAATATTAGTTTTGATCAAGATATAAAAATTTTGATAGTTTTCGATCTCTTTGTATCATTGTATAGAGTTTCTTTCCGAATGACTTCAATTAGAAAGAAATCCAAAATGATCACCTTTAGAATCTGGAAAGAGTCGTATTTTTTTAGTAGTTTCAACCCTCTTATATTCAATACACAGTTAGTACATAAATTTTTGTTACTTATCTGTGTTTGTATCATGAGAAAGAAGTACATAATATATTAACACATAAAAAAGAAAACATCGTTGATAAGAATAATATCTGTCAAACACTACAATAAATTATATACTCTAACCTAAGTAGGATTTATAGTAGTACTGTGCTCAAACAATTATACAAATCACTCAGAACATGTATTATTTTTATAATTAAATAATTCACCAGGAGAAATTAAAATTTTCTGAATCAATGTTATTAAATGTGCTACTTATACCAATCTTTGATTAGTATAGATGAAATCCAGTCGAACTAGATTGTATCACGAGGTTTATTATTAATTTTTAGCTTATCTGCATTTAGGTGTCTTTGCTTCTTTATCGAAAACGATTTTTGGTCTTGATACGACAAGAAATTTATGCTTAGGCCTAATTTAGAAGGTGAATCTCACAGAACAGGTCCAAATTCATCACTTCGAGGGTACGTTTCTTCAGTCAGGAATATAGTCTTTCGTGTCAAAAAGATGTTTGAATCTCTACAAGAAAGTGCATAGACAGAGCAAGATTTTACATAATAAACAAATCTATCTGACAGAATATATTTCTATTTTAAAAAGATCTCTTCATGCATGGCATATTTAGGCATATGGCATATGCCATGTTAACTATATCCTATGATTGTAAGAATGATCATTCTAATTGAAGAAAACACAAAAGAACTCTTAAGAGCATACTCTCTAATCACAAAAAATGCTAAAATAACTTATGAAAACGTCATTTGTTCGCTTCTTATGTGTTTGCGTGCAGGGGAGTTTTGCAATCTTCTCAGAGCATGTCTTTTAATTAAAAAATTATCTAATCCTTCTTTCCTATTATTATTTGCTCATAAATTGTCTCACTCGCGCTGACATCACTAAAACAGTAAAAGCAAAATATTGTTCATACTGACTATAGATGTTAACATACATGTGTATGTAAATGTTTGAAAGACTTGTTACATTGCAGAAAACATTAAAATAGTAATTGTCAAAAGAAGATGTTTTCTAATATGTTTTCTGCTGCATTTATTTGAGAAGAAAGTTCTATCATGAGAGGAGACGACTCTTCTAATGTTTCGAAGGACATATTTGTTCGAAAATTAGAAAAATAATCCTCTTTATCCTGCATGTTATTCTGTGTTCGAGGTAACAGAAATGCAAGTGAAGTATGAACTTCTGAAGTTTCACACGTCTCTTTTTGCGTTAGATACACCTTAGATTTGATTTGTGTGCGGCGGCACTATTACATTAAATAAGTTTTCTGTTCTCTTCATCATTTAATTATCTATCGTAGGGTGATGCAGGTTGAAGCAGACATATGCATAACTGCATGATTCACTTACATTTGAGATGCACTAGATGATATGCAGACTGTTAAAGAAGCATAATGCAAGCAGGGAAAAATAAAGTATTTTGAAAATTTGATTGTTTATTTTTTTGTAGACAACAGACCATGTTTTCATCTAAACTGAACTCTGATAAATTATGAAAAGAACATCATCTAGTGAAAATCTAGTTTTCATATAAATAGAAATTTTTCTACAGTTAAACAAATATTTTAGAAACTAATATAGAAAGCTTATCGAATCGGAACTATTTTTTTTAATATTCACAAACTATAGTCGTGATAACAAATGAGTCAAAAATAGTTTTGTTCAATCATAAGTTGAAAATTTCTTGCACTATTTTAGGATATTTTGAACAGTTACCTTATAAACTTCTATTCGGTATTTCTAGAAGTTTCTCGATAGCTTCGAAAGAATTCGATATATACTCTATTGTAATGGCATCATGGATACTAATCTGATTTCCATGTTCCTTGATAAATATACAAGGTTAGAAGACATCTAAATTATCAATTGATTGAGTTTATCATTGTCATGTCTCTTAATGAAGCGTATTAGCTGAAGGCATCATCAAAAAATTAAAGAATTAATGATATTTTTCGAATGTATCAAGTAGGAAAGAGATGAATTCTGGTTCAACATTTTCAAATGTCTAAAATCTGAATGTATGGTTTGCAATTTTTTAAAGATAGTATTTTCGAATTAAATTTAACTTATTGCTATCTTTCAAGGATCTCTTGCTAAGATCTGGTTTTGTCTGAAACTAATGGTAGTTTCTCGAGCCATAATCGATAGAATGTACGTGATTTTTTGTCATTTACATTCACTGCTCATTAACGTAAATAATTGCCTTTAAATGGTCACTGAATACTGTTCTATTTTCCAAAAAATATTCCATTGTAATTATGGACGATGCCATACGATTGCATCATAGTGAAGAACATTCCTGACATTCGATATGATAGATGCAATGAAAAGTCGTAACAGTGAACAATAATTTATTATATAAGCTTTTTTTTTATCAATATGTAATATAATACTAATAAAAATCTTTTTTATCTTTGTGATTTTTTCGTGTTTCTTTTGTTTAATAATTGTATTTTACCTCCATAACACTTTCCATCGAAGGTTTTTGTCATTATTTGACTAGAAACAAAAAACAAGATATATTTTTCATAAAAAGTGTGTAGAAAATAAGTTATAAGACTAATATAAACATATTAAACTTGAACGAAACATTAATTAATTGATGTCAGTCTACGATTTGTTGCGGCCATATATACACCGAATACGATATAACTATTTGTTACCTACGAAAAAAAGTTTTTGATTGGAATTGGTGTTAACTGCAGTTGTATTTAAAAACTTTTCTCTAGGATATAAATGTTTGTCCTTAAACATACCACGTTAAATTCTTGAATGCAATACAATCTTTTATATACAATTGATGTGATAGTAGCTGGCCGTATATACATATATTTGTGCGTCTGCTAAAGTCATATCTATGTTTAGTATCATGCTGTAAATAGTTGTTTGAAGTTGGACATGTAGTGAATGGATTAACACGTGCAGTTAGATGATTTTACAATGCTTTATACAGTTAATGAATTTCAAACTATCGTTATCTTATTTATTTAATCTAATACTTTAAATCTACATGAACTACTAATAATAGTGTAGACTTCAAATTATAATTTGATTGAATATAAATTATTTAATTGTATCCAATTAAAGAAGTTTTCAATTCGATAATCAATTAAAATCTTTATTATCGTATTACAATTATTTTGAATCGAGTCATTGTTGCTAATATCAATGTAACTAATTTAAAAAAAGAAAATAATCGTGATTTCTATTTGAATATTTTTCATTAGATCTCTCCTATTTTAAATCAGTAAGATACATTAATTGTTGAATTTTACAGAATAACTCATATCTATGCTAAGCTTCTATTTGATCTTGTTGTTCATTAATTGTAGCAAACATTTGTATTAGTAATTTCAGTAGACAATCTATATTTTTATTTTCCTAATTGCATATAATTTCGCAGCTTTTCGAATTGTTATACGTAGCCTTACTACATCAAAAATCGAAAATGAATCACATCGAACTAGCGAAATCTGATTTGATTCGATTTCCACTAAATATCAACTAGGAAAACAAAAATTAAATCAGTTTTGTCAATGACAATTATAAATAAAAATCCATAAACAGTTAGAAAACAAATGTATCAGATCTTTTAATCCTTTTTTTTGTCTTAACTTTTTTCACTTTCATTGAATGGATAATGAGTACAGACTACATAAGAAATAATATTATTTAACTAGATTCATCAAATCAACCAACTTAAGCAATTACATAGTACATATATTTCAAAGACAAACTTTTTTCATGAAACAAGAACAATAATGATTTAGATTAAAAATTTCAAACATTTGATACATAAAAATATTTTTATAATCTAAATATTTTATATGATCTAATAAATGTCTGTTTACGACATTATCGGAATATATTACAATAATAATGCACATATTCTTTTCAGAGGAAAAGAATTTCGTACCTTTTAAGTATAATGAATACTAAATTATTCAAGTGGAATCTTGCACTTTTTTTTTAAAAAATATGTCAGACATTTGAATATATTATAAAATGTCCTTTTGAAATTATAGAGAAAAGACAAGAAGTTTCATACATACAGATTTATAAATAATAATTATTATAAAAACATTCACATGAAGTACATGCATCATAAATAATAACGATTAAATTTTATTTTTCAATAATTGATAATATTACTGGATATAAAGACATTCGAGATGAAAAAAACGACCACCCTCAAGGATTCTCATTCTATTAATTTTATCGTTTGTTTGACGAAATCAAAATAAAAATATTTTTTTTTGTACTTGCCGTGTGTCGTTAAAAAATATAATATATTTTGACTTACATGAATATGTAATTATGATTATATGAAACAATATTATTTACCTTTCAAAAATTGAATGAAATATATATTTTCTTTTGTTTTGTTTTTCATTAAATATAATTTGATAATTATACGAATGTCAATATTTTAATATCAATTAAGAAATTTGTTTTTTAAATAAGATTTTTGACATTGAAATGATAAAAAGAGAGAAAAAATTTTTTTGGTCAATTATTCAAAGGTGATTTCTGATTATCTTAAAAAATCGATTTTGAGAGAAACCTTGTACATGAAAAAAAATATGAGCGCATGTCAATAACAACGACAATAATGCTCTCCACTCCCTTATTGCTTTCTTATAACATACTTCTCTATCCAGCGACATTTTTTTTTATTCATTTCTTTTTTTTTTTCGATTGTTAAATCAAGAGTATCTCACTTGTCTTCCAATTGACGTTGTAGTTTGGCAGACAGAAGGTATCCTGTTATTTGATTAAAAATGCATATATATGAGTAAAAGACATTGATACATCAAATAAAGAACATTATGACAATTTATTAACAATCATTAATAATAATAATGTCAGCTGTGGCTACTGATGTTTTCTTTAGTTCATCATCTATGTAAGTAAAAACATTTTTTTTAAAACGAAAAAAAGAACGTAATAGCTCAAATTGATAATTTACTCTAAATTGTTATTAAAGATATTGCCATTCGATAAGGTATATTATATATATGATGTTCGTATTGATGTAGAATAATATTACTTAAAGAAATTAATACAATTGATCAACTTTTCAAATCAATATCATTTAAATGTTATAAAAGTCGCTGCGGTTGAGTGATGGAGTTGTCTAACACACACCATCAAAATATTGCTTTCTGGCCTCAATACTATTGAAAATTAAGTAATCTTAGACAAGTCAGTAACAACTATTTGTCCTTATAGTGTCTATGCAATAGCATACTGATTCCACTGTAGTGATATACATCAATCTTTGGTACTAGTATGTAGTTAAATGGAATGTTCGAGAGCCTCAATGTCGAAGGAGGAGAACTTTAAATCAGGTTGATTTTCTATTTAGAGCTACAGCTAGAAATAGTTGTGCAAAGAAGATATCAGGTTAATCAAAAATATTCTTGGATACTATCCTATATTATAACGTAGTCGAAAAGCAGAACTATTTTTCTAGATTTTATACTTATGATTTGCATTTTAGATTGTTACTCACTTCAAAGCGAAAGAAACGAATTTTTCTTCAATAGTTTTTTTACAAAAATAGAAAGAAATGCGATTTTTAGAACTTTACATGGCGAACTCAGAAAATCGATATTAAATCCTCCGAAATCTTGGTATGATTCCTTATCGTAATTTGAGTGAAGTTTTTGATTTTTTGAAGTATTCAGAATAGCATTTATGGAAACTTAATATAAATCTAGATATTTACTAAAAATTCTTCTTGAATTATTTCGGTTAAAGATTATTATTTAAACTATCGGAACTATTTTAATCCATTATTTACTAATCTTATTATTTTGACAAAAATTTAGCAAAACAGTAATTTTTTCTGCTAGTAAGAAGTTGTATAAAAGAAACAAACTGATTGAAATTTCTATTAAATAATCAAGTATAATTACAATTATTTTTCATTTATTCTTTTGAACGTTGAAAATAATTTACATGACTTTTTTTTCTCGTTCTTAGACGTGTTGCTTAATATCATCCGGTAGTTTTTACTAAAATAATGATTTTTTATTTTCATTATTTATGAAATTATTTTCTTTTATCATAATGTAATGAATTAATAACTAGGAAATTAATAAAATTCTTCAAGTAACGATTATTATCGTTATTCATCTTTGAGAAAATCATATGTTGCGAAGTCATTGTTTAAAAAATATCTGTGGATAAATTGAAAAAATGATAGAATCCTTTTACATCATGTTTAAATACAAATTGAACAGATTTTAGACGTCAACAATAATCTGTGGTTAATCTTCAAATATTATAAATGAGCTAAAAATTATTTTAATTATTTTCATTTAATAATATCTATTGGAAACGATTTTTAAAAGATCAGTTTACTGAAACGATAAGATATGAAAATTTCTTTTCAGATCAAAAGTATCACCTACACTCATCACAAAAAAACAAAAATTTTAAAAGTTAATCAAGAGTATTCATAGACTTGACTGTTTATTTGTTAGAATTAAGCTTTTCTGTATGGATCTCACGAGAATTTGTTCAAATTTTAAGTTACAAATAGATGTACTAATCTTAAAACGGTTAGATATAAGAAGAAGGCCTGTTCTAAAGAGTTAGTACAATTTCAATGATGAAGTTCGTCAAAATTTGTATATAGCCAATAAGAATTTTGTAACAAAGATGTTACTTTTGATAATAAAGCGTAGAATACGTGTACAAACAAAGAAAGATTGATGTTAAGCGAATATTGCCCTGGAGAAAAATGAATTATTTGGAACACTGAATCAATTAATTTTAATTGAACTTCACAAAAATTTATTTCAAACAATCATTTATTTTCTTTAAAAATGTTTACTCCTCTTCAAATCCAACACAATTCAAGACAAAGTATAAGGTATATAGAACTCACAGGATCTGTAGAAGAATACAATAATTAATTTTTTTAAAAGAAAAACTATTTTTAATACATCCAATCATTTGTAATTCTATTTGTCAAAAGGAGAATATCTAGACAGATATACATCAAATGATTAATTAAATCTTTTTTTATTTGAAAACTTTTATTGTATTGAAAAACCAATGATATTATTTATATACACATATATTCTTTTTATCCGTAATTACAAAAAAATCTTATCGAGAAAATCAAATAGAATATTAGAATTGATTTAATAATCATTTGATCTGAAAATTATTTTGTACGAAGTTTGTTAACCACATACATAGTCTTTTTTTTTCTCTTTCATACTATTGTTAGAAATATTTCTTTTTTATAATATGTGATGCAGTTACCACTTGCTTAAAATGCTTAACAACGGCCATTTTAACGAAAAATAAAGTGAAGCAGCTTATTTTTTTTGTACAGAATTGATCGTTTAGATAAACAAACATCAATAAGTGCAAAAGAATATGTATAGACACATACAATTTTCCTATCATTGTATTCAGTTGTATTAAGAAAGAAAACATCAAATATAGAACAAATCAGGGACAAATGACTTGCACAAGTAGTAGCGGATATTTTGAATGGGCTGAACAAGTTCCTATTTCTTTTAATACATGGAAATCACTTCTTTCAAAATTAACAAAGGAAGAATCGACTAAACAGTTATTTATTTTATTTTATTCTTTTGTATGATCTACATTTTTATATATTTCATTAGTCTTTCATCAACTTCTGATTCTCATCATCGATCAATATCACGTCAATGTTCTTCTCCAATAAAGAAACAAGAACGACAATCATTACCAAGAAATCAAGTCTTTGATAATTCAGTTGTCGATTCATTTCTTGTTTCATCATCATCAAATATAGCTCAATCAACAATAAGCGTTTCTCGGCAAGGTATATAAAGAAAAAATTACAAACGAACGATTTCATTTAGTTTCTTTTTAATATAATACAGTACTATTCATTTATTCATTTAGATGTGCCAAAAAGAATTTCATCACCAACAAAACGTTATGTTTCATCATTTAAAACACTTGTTAATTCAACTAGTGGCAAACATACACAACGATTAAGTTATGTTAATGATAGTGTTATTATTCTTAAATTATCAAAAGAAAGTAAGAATAATATCAATAAAAAAAACTATTATTATTCAAAAACAAATAGATGGAACAGAAAATACTAGTGGTATTTCACAGTTATCAAGCAAACATTCTACATTATCAATGGCAACAACAGCAACAGTTACCACTCCACCTCATAAACAATCATCTACAGCTCCATTTAGATTAAGTCCGATATTAAAAGTAGAAGCACCGAGTAAGTAAAAATAGATTTTTCTCGTTTTCTTTTTAAAGATTAATATTGTAATTCAAATAACTAACTGATCGAACAGTACATTCAAGATTTTTTTTACGAGCTTTCATCGTTATATCTTGATTATACTATTGAATATGTCACCGTGAAAGAAAATGAAGCAGAAATGTGTTGAGTACTAATAAGGAAAAAAAAGAGAAAGGCTTGACGCGAGGCAACAGAATACGAATGAGTGAGAAAAAGAAGAGAATTGACAACATCAAATGTTGAAATAAAACACGCACAGAACGGTGAGAATTGAGGCAAACAGCAACAAAAAAAGAACTCATTTTCTTACTTTTTTTCTTATAATAAAGTGTTATTTTGTGTATATCCACACATGTTTATTGTTTTAGAACGTCGTACTGCGCATCATGAGTCTTCTTTAACTACCACAGCCAATACTGATTTAGGCATTCCTTCAAATTCAACTCATAATATGGCGATGAGTACAACCAGTCAGCCATCACCGAATCCATCCTTATTTGCATATAGAAATACAGTAGCCGGTGGAAATACTATTCGACAAAGAGCATTAGCTGAAACAACTACGAATAGTTTAATAATTACCACAGAAAGACTTAAATCAAATATATCTTCATCAATGCGGCCAGCACGGCAACCATTAACTACAACAACAACAACAACAACAGCGACAACAACAATGCCGTCTGCATATATGTCATCTCAACAATCACAACGAAATGCTAATCAAAATATAAGATCACGTATTCAACAAGATAAATTAACTAATTCCAAAGGTATAGAAATATTTAGATCATTCTTGTGATAGTCAAAAATACATATGGAATTTTAATTATATTTCAAAGTAGAATGTGAGAAAAACTATATGACTATTTATAGAACTTCTTGAGTAGAAAGTAAATCTATTCCACTTCAGATTGGTATTCGTACAGCGAAAATAAAAAGAAAGAAAAATTTAATAGAATCATTACATATATAATTGTACGAAAGAACGGGCAGGTGAATTAAATTATTGGTTTTTACTTTATTTTTAGATCTTTTTGAATATCCTGATCCATTTACTAATTGTCCTCAAGATGTTCTGAGTAAATTAGCACAACTTACTAAACTTCAATTAGAAACAATTGAATGGGAAAAGAAACGACGGTTCACAAAGAAAAAGCCAGCAACAAATGGTACTACACAGGGAAAAGACAGTCCTTGAAGAATACTTGTAAAAAAAATCTCTTTTCTTGTCGTTTGTTTGCTCTTCTTTTACCTCTCTCACAAAAAATGTCATGTGTGCCTTGAAAATACTTTTGTCTTTTGATGATGTGACAACTGATGATTTTGTATGAACGGTTAAAACAGCTCATGGCTATTCGAAAATAGACAAAAATGAATCTATCTTCAATTCACCAAGAATAGAATTGAAATAGTTTCAAAGATTAGATGGTATTTAGACATTTGAGATAGGAACGTGAACTAATTTTTGTTGTTTCTAATAAAATGTTTAATAAAATTAAAAAGAGATTCTAATTTATTTTTAAAATCAGTTTTTTGATCATATATTGAATCAGAAGATATCCGTGTAATACCTAGGCTTCATCATAGTTCCTTCTGCTGCTTTTATATCTGCTGATACTTTTATTTATTAATGTGAAGATTCCATTATTTTATCAAACTATTTTGCACATTATTTAGTGGCTACTGTCAAAGTCAATAATTCAACTAATCACGGTATTCAAAAGTGTTGTTTGTTGTAGTATTAAAGTTCATTGTGATCAAAATCCACTCATCTAAACAGAAAATATGTAGTCTTTATATATAATACCCATCTGTCGTTCTTTAATAATATATTAATTTTCATCAAAAAGAATTCTGCATTTTGCTATTGCTTCTCGTATCGCACACCTAGTTCATGCTTTACTATATGTAAAGAGTCGTATACAAGTTATTACCTCATAATGCTACACTTAACACTCGAAAAGTTTGAAGGAATATAAATTTATCTTCGAATACGATGTAGATGGCTCATCGCACTGAAGGATGATGAGATTACAACGTTTTCAAGATGATTCGGGATGCAATAAATGGCGGCAAGATACCGCAGTTAATAATATTTAGTATAAGAGAGAATGATGATAAACTTAAAATAGATCACCTAGGAGGTGAGCACTATAAATTAATACAATTGCTTCTGTTTTTTCATTAAATGATAAGAATTACAGTATTGTTATGATTTCAGATTATTCAAATATATTTGTTCATTTTCAAGTATGTTGTTGATATCAATTGAGAAACGAACAGATATACGTATAAACACTATCGATGTCAACGACAATAATCGGAACAATCTTATTGATCAGTTTTGAGGCAGATTTTTAAAAGTATGATTAAATAAAAGAAAATTAATATCAGAAGTGTTATCGTCAACAGATGGCACTATTTTACCAATAACATTTCGATCGGTGTTCTTTGTCCATTGGTCTCTTTCACATACTTATCTATTTTGGATTCCTCCTTCTCTCATACTCGTTCTCGTTCTCATTCTCTTTTTCTTTCTTTTCTATACATCTTTTCCTCAATTGTATGTTGGACACTCGTCGTATCGTCTAATCGCTGATCTTTACTATTATCTTTAACCTGTTTATAAGTGTATGTTCCTTCCTAGTCAGACAAAAATTTGAAGAAACACGTTTAAACGCCCAGTATGGAACCACGATTGTGACCTATTCATGCTCAAAAGAAAAATGTGAGAAACGATGTTTTTTGTGTTCAGTTTTCACTTTTAGAGCGTGAAAATAGTGAAAAATCCGAAAAATGAGCATAAAAACGCAATTGTTTTTAAATCCCAGAACAAATACATGTCTTAACACTAAAAACTGATGTTTTTCACCATTTTCACGCTCGAAAAGTGAAAATTGAACACAAAAAAAGAAACAAAAATGGCAGTTTTTGCGTTTTTCTTTTGAACGTGAATGAGTCACAATCGCGGCTCCATACTGAATGTTTAAACACATTTTTTCAAATTTTTGTGTGACTAGATTACTGTCCTTTAATTATTATAATTGTTACTCTTAGTAAAATATATTCTCAGTAATTAAGCATATGAGTTTATAACTATACTTACATCTTCGTACTATGAATAGTTAAGTTTCAATAGGAATTTATTGAGATGAGATCTTCTCTAGTTGTAGATAGTCAAAGATTTTTAATAATTAGTTTTCAGTCCACATATAATAGTGGACGGGAATCATAGATAATTAGTAGAGATCCTCATAGGAGACACATTGATGCTATTCAAATAAAAAAATTATCTTTTGTTAGTTGGATAGTTTTCATTTATCAATCATACTGCTGAATTGATACAATGAAGTCAAATGACTGTATTTAAATATAAAAACCAATTGTCAGCAAATATCTTACCTATTTAGATTATGATTAACTAACAACTCTCAAAAAATAGTGCATGTATCATTGAAGTAATTATCATGAAAAATGTCGATTATTCATTCTTTATCCAATAAAGATTGGTTGGAAGAATCAATTAAAATCATTTATAATATTGATTTGCTCTATAAAATTAAAGAATCATTGATTTACGAGCATCGACTTGGTCATATTTTCCAATCTGTTCTCATTCATAGAATAGTGCAGTAATCCGATGAAGGACAAATATTTATAAAGCAAAGATATCTGAATTTTCTCAAATATAATGTTGTGGTGAAGTCTTATGATAAGATCCATCCACACTTACCTTCCATTTATTGGTCATGAAGTACAAGCTCGAGCAATGACATATGCATTGCAAAATCAACTACCATTATTCGTTGCGAGTTAGAAGGAGTCATTTTTTTCTTAATGTACCTACGTATTCATATACAGAACCTAGAACAGATTTAGCGTTCTAGCTGATAATTACAGCTAAGTAAGAAGCTTTTTAACAACCAATCGTACACAGTTTTGATGGTATAGACACACGTTCGAATGAGCGATATGACGAACTGATTTAATTATTTTCAACTACAAACCAGTCACACGATATTTTATTACAAGCAAAGCAATCGAAAAATGTATCCTCTCAAAAAACAACACACGATGACAATCCAAATGAAGATTCGATGGAGAAATTAACGTACTTCGACATGAATAATTCATTTATGGCTGACACACTTCATAACGTATACCATGGAGTATTTGTAAGAAAAAATATTGTTTCTTGTTGTATTATTAATATTTGTTTATAATGAGTTCTCAGAGAAGAATGTTGAACTTATGTCTTAAAGCTAAATACCAAGACATAATGCAAAAGTGCTACTAAAATTATTAACGATTTGACTAATCGGCACGATCTTTTTCAACCTATTTCTACGCTTAATTAACATTGAAGTTCTTTCTTAATTATCGAAAGTTTATCATTAGTGAAATCAAACTATTTGCAACCATCCTCCATCTTGTGTATTATCCATACGCAAATAAACTACATTATGAATTGAGTACTATACTCTTATGTAATTTTATTGTTTAGTTTTTACAAATTTATGTCAAACGACACTGTATTTAAATCGTGCATATTATCCTGTAGTCTGCTTAAACAATAAAAGATTTCGGACCTATTACAATTCAGACAACAATTCAATTTAATAATAAACTTGATAAAAACAATTTTTTTGTGTATTTTTTATAAACACTTCTTTTTTTTTTTTAATATGTATATCAACAGATCCTACAACGACGTCCGGGGTAGTGGCACTGAAAACAAAAAGTCTACTGTGTACATGATTCAATATAATTTATATCTTGTCAAGACTTAAGCAATCATATTAGCCTAGGTTTTTCTTCATCATCTGTTACTCAACAGCATAGCTATGAATAAAGAAAATCTGGCCTTAAAATATTTGTGAGAAAGCTGATACTGGTTACCTATGTATTACATTTTTATTTAATCAAAAATCTAGTTGTGCGTGAATATCTTTTGATTTAATTTCCAAAAATAATAGCTTTCAGATGAATCTTTTAAATAATTATTGATAAAATATTAATTCTACAATAGTATCATTTTGATTCTATACACACATATTTGCAGTGTGAATAGACCATTATATCAATATATTAATAAAATTTAATGATAGAATAGATAGCTATTAGATCGAGGAATATAATCAATTGTTCAATGATCTAAAGATCTTTTTCTTTTAAAATAACAAAACTCATCAAAAAGATCAATACTAGCTATTATGTTTTAATTTGAATTGAACTAATCTTAACATGAATAATATTGATGGCTATTATACACTTCAGTTGTATACTTATGAAATTTTAAGAGTTGCCATTTATAGAGGTTAGAATGTCGTTGAGAAACTAATGTGTTTAGTCAGATACTGACACTATCAGATTATAAGCAAGAAACGCGGCTGTGATTCCTATAGACGACACTTTAATTTGATTTTAAATGATATAGATAAGTAAATATTTTGAATTTGTGAAAGAATTAATTCAAATATTTTCATAAAAGCCAATCACTATTTGCGTCTAAACTATTTTATTGGTTTCATTTTTCATTTGTATTGAAACCTTTTTTTTTGTTCAGTGTTGTTATAGTTGTTTTTCTCGTGAAACTAATGGTTACAGTCTAAAAAGTATAGGTTGACCCATTTTTTTGTCGTCTATTTTGAGATTAGTCTATATTAAACGATTAAGTTAATTATTATTGTGGTGTAAATCATTAGCACAATTTACTTCAATTGCATCACGACCATACATACTTTCTTTAGTTTCATGTAGATCTATCCTTTTCCTGATCAATTTTTATACGCCATTACAGTCGAAGTTTTACTTCCGCCACGATTAATTTATATAAAGCATATATATTTTTTCATTCATGAACTTTCTTTTTAATGTGGGAAGTAGGCGACATTTTAATATTGAAATCTTTTTTCATTTAAACAGCATCCGCTTCATTTCACAGGAAAAAAGAATGTATCCATTATGTTTTTTTTTAGAAAGTTTCCTTTTAGTTTTTATTAAGGGCAAAAATTGTCGTGCACTCTCTAATAAATCATAGTTTTTTTTAACAAGCCATATACTTTCCTTTTTTTTCATTATAACAAAAATGGAGATGACAAGAAATTAAGTGATTGCAAAGTAAGGTGTTACTAAAAGCATTCATCGGAAAAAAAACGACGGGTAATATTATTTTCAAATCAAGCGATAAGATGTAATATTGCCTTATATATGAAATAGAAATGAACTAAACAATCTTAGTTGTTCATTCTTAATGGGCTCCATTTATTGAATTCTTACTCTATTGATATGAAAACACTTATACATAAAATTACTATTCATTGGTCATGTTGAGAAATACAATAACCATGAGGAATATTGCAACTCGGAAGAAATCACTATGACTAATGGATCAAGTACTTAATAAGACAAGTTTGATATACAGAAATAGGTATAGAGAAAAAAGAAAAATGAGGCTTATTATCGACTCTCTTTATCTGAATAACATACTGATGAAAGATGGAGAATTCTCTAATGACATAGAAAATAAAGCAGATTTATTAATGATGATATGTCTAACAATAACCTTGTCGAGAAAATGAAGAAAGTATTTCTTTTTTTTATTTATTTAAAGCAACAATGCATTTCTATTCTCTCCACCTTATTGCAATTCATTCTTTATTTGAAAACAAACTTGAGATTTTTAACATTCATAGAATGAACTTAACAAGCATAAATGATGGAAGAAAAATATTCCTTTTATTTCTCTGCTTATATTCTGTCTATGACACAAAATACATTAATGTACATTCACCGAAGAAAAAAAAAATTATAAGAAATTTCACAACAACAAATAATGATTTCAATGTATGAAAAACAAAAAAATAAAATGAAACAGCATTGAGCATCAATATATAGATATTTCTGTTTTTTCGCTTAAAAATCTTTGAATAGTTGCACTTCATATTTTGCTGCTTGTGGTGTTTGTTTTATATCAAATTCATCATATGAATCAAAATTTGTTGTGTCACTTGGTGATGTAACTATTGGTTTTATTGGTGGTTCTACTTTTCGAAAATAAACATCTGTCCATGATACGCCAACAAACCATTGTTCACGTTTTATTTCATCACCACCATTTTTTGCTGAACCAAGTCGTTGAGATTGATCAGTATTAAGTAATTTACGAAGAACTTGTTTTGCAGCATAATCAAAATGACGTGGAAATTCGATTTTACCCGAAAGAATTTTTTGATATGTAACAAATTGATCAGTATCATAAAATGGTGGATAACCTAAAAGAAAAACAATAAGAAAAATGAATTAAAAATTTTTTCTTTCCCTATAATTACCAGCAAGCATTTCAAATATTAGAATGCCAAGTGCCCACCAATCTGATGCTTTATGATGACCACGATTTTGAATAACTTCTAGATAATAGAATAAAAAATATTCAAAGGAAACAAATATTTATGATTATTAACCTGGAGCAAGATAATCAACAGTACCACAAAGTGTGAATGTTCGTTCTTTAGTTTCTTTAGCAAAACCAAAATCAACTAGACGAACATGACCTTCACTATCTACTAAAATATTTTCCTAGAAATATGAAATAAATAATAGATATTTTTGACAAATATTTTTTGTTAATAAAATTTACTGGTTTTAAATCTCGATAAAGTATATCTAAATGATGTAAATAATCTAGACCAAGTAAAACTTCACTTGCATAAAATATAGCTGTTTTAGCATCAAATTTTTCACGTTTACGCATCATTTGAAAAAGTTCACCACCTGGTAAATATTCGAGTAAAAGATAAAGTAATGAATTAGTATGTGTTGTCCATTGAAGACGTACAAGAAATGGATGATCAATTTTTGATAAAATTTCTTTTTCATTTCGTACATGTTCAACTTGTTTTGATTCAATAATACGTTTTATCGACATTGTTTTAAGTGCATAATATGTATTCGTATCACGATGACAAACAAGTTGTACACGACCAAATGTTCCTACAAAAAAAAATTTTTTTATTAAAATTATTTTTAAATTAACATAAAAAGAAAATTCTTACCGGTACCAACTGTTCGAATAATATCAAATGATTCAGGTGTAAATTCGATATTTTCTATGAAAGATTTTCTTGATGATGTTGCGGTTGTAGATGTTATTTCATTCATATTATTCAATATAGATTTATCACTTAGTGGTTCTTCAATATGTTTATTATCTACTATTGTATCTGAATTAATTTGTGGAATAGGAGTATTTGATGTTATTATATTTGCATCTGATATTCGCGATGTTCGTCTAATAGCAGGTAATTCATTAATAGTTGTAGAAGCCATTTTATTTGTTAATTCACTGTTATCTGATGCAGTAGTAGTCATACTTGTAAATGTATTAAGACGAGCAGATGATGTCATTGATGTAACCGAACCTTTTTTTAAAGACATTCGAGATGATTTTCGTCGTTTTATTGTTGTTACAGTAACAGGAGTTGTTTTTGAAAGAGATACTTTTCTTTGAGAAACTGTTGTCGATGAAGTAGATGCACGAGTTAATCGTCGATTTAATAAACGTTCAGGCGGTTTTGATGGACTAATCGATCGAATTGTTGCCATGTCAAAAATTTGTTTAATAATTTGAGTAACACTAAATATTTATACATAGAATGAAAAAAAAAAAATAGCAATAGTTAACAATTAAAGAAGAAATGACGTCAAATAACTATGACAGTAAGTGACACTTGAAACGTTCCTGAATTAACATATTTAAAAGGCAAAGTAAAACTTAGTCACGCAAAAGAGAGGCAGACTATTAAGATTAAGCAGTTTATTTGTCACTGATTTAGTCAAAGTTATTTTCAGAATGTAAAAGAAAAAATATGAACGATAAGTGAATACTTATACTCTGTGTCTTGCTATTTTTTTTTGTTTCTTTTATATGCTTTAAAAAAAAGAAGAGAAGTTGAGATTTTTCTTCCGAATGACAGTGAATTTATTATTATACACTGAAACCTTTAAATATCAAATTTATCCAGATAGAGAAATATTGAAAATTTGAATATAATAGAATGTATAGAAAGAAAGAAAGAGAAAAAAAAATCATGAATTACTTATGTATTAATCGGAAAGAAAATTTGTTGTTTTTTTATTATTGATATTGTATAATAGTAGGAGATTTTTCAGTTGTTGATTAGTCAATAACTTACTTTTTTCTAGAATATAAATAAACTCAATAAGTGCGTAGACGCTTAGACAATCTTTTTATTTTATGTTTACGAAATTGTAGGCGATCGACCTTTTTTAACAAAATACATCGCCTGTTTATAAATGCTTTTTTGAATACATAAACTCTTTTTTTTCCTCTCTCTCTCTTTTCTCTCTTTCTCTTTTCCTTTCACTCATTAGTCATTCAATATGCAATGCACACACATCACTTGGACACATAAACGATAGAGATGATGACGACAATAACAAAAATTTTCTTTTTTTATGCTTAAGTTGAACGCACACATAAATATTGTTTCTTTTTTTGTTCTTATTACCATTATAAAACACAGAGAAAAAAAGTAATATGCATGCTGTTTGACGACTCAAACAAAATGAAATAATGTATGAAGATAGATTGAAATAGAAAAATAAGCATAATGCTTGTCTGTTTTACTCAACGATTTTCAAATACTTTTTTTTTCTTGTCGTTTCTATTGTTTTGTATCATCAAAAAGTCATAGCGTGTGCACTTAAGTAAAAAAAAAAAGAATGCGAGACATAGAGAAAGAAAAAAAGCTATACCATTACAAAATATCATTATATTTTATGTAGCGAACACCGAATTGAAGAATATGAAGGGTGTTGCTTTTCATTTCCTTTTCATTTTTACTCCTTTATATTTTTTCTTATGCACGCAATATACGCGTGATAATCGTATACGAAACAATCTATTTAAATCAATATATCTTTATAAATTCATGGATTTTAAAATATATATATATATATATATATATACATCTTTAACGTATCATTTATTATCATGATGATCTTTATTCTTATTTTCAGTACAAAAACATAAATATGTCAAAAATAAAAATAACAGTTAAATACGATACTCATCAAATTTGTTCGGGGAATTGAGAAGATAAGAGATATATAAAGAATGAAAATTTTACGTAGAATGCGTAAGTTACCTACAACATTTAAAAAAATGATCGAAATATTAAAAACGATATGTTTTTCTTCTTGAGTATAAATTTATCTCGATTGATATTTTAAATACAATCTAATTTTTACGAATAATAAGTACTTTTACGGGGTTAAATATGTTTTTTTTTTCTCAAGAATTCAATTAAAAGAAAGGTATTTTTTAATTAAAATAAAATGAAACGAAAATATAGAATTCTGTTTTTTTCAAATTACAAATACGCAATATGTAATCAATTGAATAGAATTTTTTTTATTGACATTAATTATTAAGCAATATAATTATAGAATAAGTTACACACATTTCTTCTTTACACATTCATATGATGAGACATATAGATAATTATAACAACATGTAGTTTGATCATGTTAATTTCAATGGCTTTATATTTTGCATAAAAAAAGCAAAAAACATAAGTTACAATTTCAAGACATGTTCTACATGAAAGTCAGAAGCTTTAAATACGATTAAAAAAAATCTTTTCAGTCGTACAGCTAATACTCTATCAATATAACATTGATCCGGTTCTTTCCACTCCTACCACAGTTTTTTGTTTCCAGCTTATCAAAAGATTTAGTTTTTATTTGAACCAACTACTAAGAATCTATTCTTCTAATTTAAAATAATTAATTTTGTATTTATTTGAATAACCGCTTATTTTATTTAGAAATATAGTTGAGTATTTGGTTTTTATGGAAAAAGCATTTTGTTCGTTGTTCTACTACTACTTTACATAATACTTCATATCATAAAAAATCTTTTGCTATAATTTTATCATGATTTCTTAGTCACAATGTAATTTTTCTGTCGACAATTTTGAAACTTGATGATAAATATTGTTTATAATAATTTTA
Organism: Macrotrachela quadricornifera; assembly: GCA_022393335.1. NCBI lineage: Eukaryota > Metazoa > Rotifera > Eurotatoria > Philodinida > Philodinidae > Macrotrachela > Macrotrachela quadricornifera. The sequence goes on along the minus strand of JAJEKB010000411.1, from coordinate 127,243 downwards.
TTTTTTGTAAAATTTTAATTTTGAATAAAGAATTTTATTAATGATCAAACTTAGAATCCAGCTGCGTACTTCCGATATCAAGTTTCACGATACTCAGTAGTTGAGTTTGTGAGCAATCTTGATTTGAATAATATTTTAGATTTGTTCTTAATTATGCCAATTAAACATGAACAGAATCGATTTAAACGAATATGTAATGTCATCAAAAATAGATATGTAGTCATTTGATTCTAAAGATTGAAATCTAAATATTATATTTTATCAACAGAAAATCTTAGTTGAAATAATAGATAATTATTTTTTAGTATTATTCCTATGAACCATTTATAAATAAGAAGATTTATTAATTAAATCATTGTATACTTCTATATTTGATACAAATAAAATTCTCATATATTTATTGCTACATATAAATTTCGTTATCTTTTATACTTATATTATTAAATTTAAAAAAACCATCAAAAAAAAAAACAAAAAAATAATATATATCTATTGAACTGTTTGTTGAGCAGCCATATGATCTGTTATGGTATCAAATAAAGATTCACGTTCAAGCATTGATTCAGTTAAACTTTGTGCTTTTTGTCTTAATTCTTCATTATTTGGTGCCATTTTCATAATACTAAATTGTCGAATATTTGAATCTCTTGCACGTATATGTGCAACACGTTGTTGTGCTTGTAAAAGACGTTCACCAGCATCACGCATAGCTTGTACATCTAATTGTTTACGTTCAATATTTGATAAAGCACGACGAACATGTTTACGTTGTGTTAAATATTTATCAATTAATCTTGCTTGTTCTTCTGTATTTTGTTTTTGTTTTGCAACTGATTCTCGTGCATGTCGTGCTTTTCGTTGTACACGAATATTATTTTCATGACGTTGTAATGCATTTGATATAGATATATGTTGAGCATTAAAACCTTGAGAAAATGCAATTTGTGCTCGACGTTTTTTTTGTTGTTCAACAAGAAGAAGACGTTGTTCTTGAACTATATCATGTAATTCGTTTTGAGTATGTTCAACACGACGACGGTGATAAGCTTGTTTCATACGATCTTGATCTTTTGTACGATGAATTCCTACAAGGCGTTCATCATCTATATGCTAAAAATATACAGTAAATTATTTTTTAATTATAAATATTTCGAAATCTATTGTAAAAGGATATATGTTTCTCGATAAATTTTAATATTAAAGTTAATTACTATGTGTCTAATAACCTTTGAAGGAATATACTTGAATGGATTAATGGTGAAAATCATATGTTAAGTTTTACCATAATACTACTGATTGCCGAGGTGGAAGTATACAGATCATTTTCAGTAGGAAAATTGAGGAATATGGCTGAATTTTGGAAATAGCAATATGATGATCGAATTCAGTGACTGAGTTCTTCCATTTTTGGAAGGAAACCAGTACAATGGAATGTAGCCGACCATCGAACAAATATGAACATCATATTACTTGGAATAAAATAAATCTATTTTTCTTTCTTTGATTTTCAGAGCGATCAGATATATATGTTCAAAATAATACAGTAGTTAATTAGAAAGTCTAAATTCAACAAGAAAATGTCTCGGAATTAAAAGATAATTTTACTCGAACATATTATCGTTTCAAAATATGAAATTAATTTGTTAAAAAATAATCTGATTTAACTTAAATAAGTCTTTTTTATGTTTTTGGAATATAATAGTTTAAATTGAATTACCTGTATTTGTGCATTAATAAATGAATGTTCTTGTCTGGTTTGTTCAACATCTTGTACAAGTACTTTTTGTCGTTGAATTTTTGCTCTATCATTATAAGCTTTATCGATTGCAACTAAGCATCCAAATGCCATACTACCATGTATTGTTCTTAATAATCGATCATCTAATGTATGATGTCTTATTGATTGTCTAGTACTTGTATTATTTTCTTTGATTTCAGCTGCACGTTTACGTTGTTGTAAATGTGATTCATCTTTTAAATTTTGTACATATTGTCTAGCAGCACGAATTTCATCATTTAATTCTTCTATTGGTTCATAAATAGTCATTTGAGATTTTTGACCACGAACTATTGATGATGTTTTATCATCTGAATAATCTGATGTACTTGTTTTACTAACGAATTGTCTTGAACGATTATTTGTATTCCTACAATAAGGTAAATGTTGTGTATCAGTTCGAGTATTAATTAATTGATCAATTTGAACTTTAACATGACGTTTATCTCGATATGATTCAGGAGTCTTTAATGGCTAAGAAGAAAAAAAAAGAAAGAGAAAAATTAAAAATAAATGAAATTCTTTTGTTGTTTTTTTTTTTTAAGAAACCTCTATTCGATAATATTCATCAGTTATAACTGATGTTCGAGGATCTCTTGGGAATACAGAAAATTTTCCTGATGAACCACTTAATGGTGAAAAAATCGTTCGAGGACGTAGAAATTTTGGAGTAGATCTAAATAACAAAAAGAAAAAATCAAATTTTAAGAAAATATTTTTTCATTAAATATACTTCTGATTTGATAACATATATTTTTTTAATCGAATTTGAACAAGCCACATACGAATATTTTTTTGCAAAATAAGTACTGGACAATAATGTGATTGAACAGTATTTATTTGTTTGATAAGTTGTTGAATCATTTTATATTCATTATTTAAAGTTGAATTCTGAATTAAAAAAAAATAAAATAGAATACAAATATTTAATTATTTATCTGTCATCTTACTTTACCAGTTGGAATATATAAATTTAATTTAAATGAATTTGAATATGCTGTATACGGTTCACGAAAATGTGTTTTTTCTATTATTTCATCATCAGCAATTATATATGAATCTAAAGCCTAAAGAAATTAAAAACTAAATAATAATCAAATATTTTAATTAATAGTACTACTTTTAAAGTCCAAATACTATTAACAACATGATGTCGATAATTTTTTTTTAAACTTAATGGTGAATCATAAAGTGTAAGAACTTCAAGAATTGATGTAGAAGCAAGAGATTTAATATCATCATATGATGATAAAAGATTATCATGTAAATAAAGAATTTTTAATTGTAACATTTCTTTCCAATATTTTCCATCTGGTAATTTATTAATCTTAAAAATAAATATATTAAAATTGGCTTTCGTTTTTTTTTTTGTGGTAGTATATTCTTTCTTACTCGATTTGAATGTAAATCAAGTTTTATTAACTGTCGACAATGAATAATAAGATCATCAATTTTTTCAATAAAATTTGAACTTAAATCACATATTTGTATATGTTTAAATACTCCAATAGCACCAATAGAATTTAATTGTAATTTAGATAATGATAAAACAAATATACCCGATACCATTGATGGACGTAAATGGCTTTGATATGATTCAAGAAATGCAAGTGTTGGTTCTTGTAAAAATTGTTCATTTTGCTTTATTGCTGTTTGATTTTGTTTAGTTGAAACTATAATTGATTCAGCAAGAGGTGGAGATGGATCACGTTGAGTATTCATTTTATATAATTGCGTCTTTTTCTTTTTTTTTCGACGATTAATCAATGAAGAACCGCATTGTTTTTGTTAGAATATTTCAAGTAAATTGTATTTTATTTGTCGTTCGTCAATAATATTATCGAACGAGTAAAAGAGAAGAGAAGAAAAAAAAGAATTTCATTGCTGCCATTTGTATTGTTGCTTTGATTTGAGTTGCAGTGCAACAACGAGAAAAAAACGGAATCAATAAGTAAACAAAAGATGCCGCAAAATAGCAATCAATAGAAATGAATTAGCAATTCTGATTAAAAATTCAATCATTTTATAGTTTAAGAAATTTAAGAATTATGAAAAGTGAATATCGATTATTGTATAATCATCAATTAATTTTGATATTATATTTATAGTTTATTTGAATTTTATTCTTTCCTTTTTCTCTTCATTAAACATGCATATTGTTTTACAGATTTATATATGTTTTTATGTAGAATGACACAATCTCTTTGTAACAGAGCTGATGATAGGAAGATCACATGAGAAAAAAGAGAGAACATTTATAGTAACAAATTAATAAGAAAAATTCTCTCTTATCGACTTTGTTTCTAAGAAAAAGTGACGAAATGTTTCAGAAAAAGGAGATAATTAAACGTATTATGCAGTGTGGTATTTTGAAAATAAACTTTTCAATGGATCGTTCAATTCGACTGAAATTTTTACAATGAATGTAAAACAAAAAGTTTCAATCTTTGATCTTGTACCATTTAAGAGAAATTTACATCATACTAGAAAATGTAAAGCGACGCTTTATCATCAAATATTCGTAGTTGAATTAATCTTCCCCACAATTTGGTGAGCAAATGTAAGTGTATTGCAGGCTATTCCTGAATACTCACTTCTCATGTAAAAATAAAACTGTTCGAAGTCTATTCAATAAGAAAAGTTATTTTACCATTAAATTAAGCAGAAACTGAACTGTATGGCACATATTCTCCTTAATATCCAATAAAGTGTTGGAAAACTTTTGCTGCGTAACATAAGCATACAGTTTGATAATATACACTACTCAGAAATTATTTGAGTCTACTTCCATCTCTTTTTCAGTCAATCGTACTAAAAAGGTGCAATTTACATATATTTTATAGAGATTCAAACAGAAGGAAATCACAAGAAAATTTGTATCTTAAATTCAATTAAGTATAAATTACTTTCAGAATATCGATTAGCTAATAAAAAAATCATATAATATTAGTAAGAATTTCGAATATATCTTTTATCTGTACTTTTATTGCTAAAGCATAGCCATTAAAAATGATTCTCTTTTTTATAATAGTCATCAATTATTCTTGTATTAAAATCAGATGTATAGTTAAAACCTCAATATCAAGATAGTTCAAAACTAATTAGTACCTTTCTGATGTTACTCTGTTCAAATCCGTAAATTATGCATTCATATCATATTTAGCAGATTTCCCTGAATACCGCACTATAACATAACTACTATAAATTATTCATATATATTGTATAAAGAAAGAAGTATTAATCTATTTAAAGATGCATTCTTAAATATATATATGCAATGGAAACATAATACGATATAGTCTTAGCTGACATAAAAATAGTTTATTCATTAATAAAGAATTTTAAAATCTAAAAATATAAATAAATATGAAGTAGGATCTATAAATATTTTTATAGAGAAAAAAAATGAATCTATCATGAAAACTAGTATAAATATTTTTAATAATTTTGATTAAAAGGGTGACATTCACAACAAGATCATAATTGTAACCTTATTGCAAAATATTTTGATAAAATAAATGCCATAGAATAACAAAAATCAGATGATCAATAACTGATTTTGTATTTATTCAATTTTCATATATTAATCTGGATTAAATAATAACAATAGACATAATAATCAATATTACAAAGTAAATCCAGATTATTTCAGTAGTTTGGATTAGACATACAATTTTATTATTTCTTCCCACATCTTGTGGTTTATTTCGTCTATGACGAGGTATGTTTTAATTTGAATACGAAAAAAGTCAGGTTTGAACTCGTATTAAGCATAAAATGAAGATGATAACCTTCTATAGGATCATTTACAATCTTACATATGTAAAATGTCAGTCAATAAGTAGACGTCAAGGATATTGTTTTTCTATATATATGCACGAATATTTGTTGACGGATTAAAGATTTACTTAAGCGTACGAGTAGTGTAAAAGCTCGTGCAATTTTATAGCAATCATTATCATCTTCATTTTACATTCGAATTCGTTACATAAAAAAAAACCACATTCATACAGATATTACCATGCTTGCTGTTGGTTGTATTAGTCTTTTATTACTTTCATTTGTGAATAATGTTGGTAAGTTTAAAAATAAAAAAATAAAAATTATCGATTTTTATCTATAAATAATCATTCATTCGTTTTGTTTTAGCTGGTAATTGTTTGATTAGTGGAGGTTGTGGCGCTGGTCTTTGTTGTTCAGCATTTGGTGCTTGTGGTTCAGGTGTTCAATATTGTGGCTCAGCAGCTGTTGCATATCCAGGATGGTCAGGTACACCATATGTTGGTAGTGATTGTCGTATTGTAGGTTGTGGTGCTGGTTATTGTTGCTCACCTTATGGCTAGTATGTATTTCAAATTTTTAAATATGTTACTCTAAGTATAATATATTTCTAATGAATTAGTTGTGGAAATTCACCTGATTATTGTGGTGGTGCTGCTGCTGTAGTTGTTGTTGCACCTGCTCCTACTGCAGGTCAATGTCGAATAACTGGTTGTCCAGCTGGTTCATGTTGTTCACAATATGGATAGTAATTTATACTTTAGAAATATATAAATATATATATATATTTATTTGAAATATAATTTCTATAGTTGTGGAAATACAGGTGCTCATTGTGGTGTTGTTGCTTACGGTAATTGTGGTGCAACATCATGTGGTGCTGGTCTTTGTTGTACACAATATGGATAGTATGAAGATTTATTAATAATTTTGATAAGAAAAAATTTTTTATTAATATAGTTGTGGTTCAGTTGGTGCTTATTGTGCATTTCAAAAATCATCAGGTAGTACTCAACCAGCACCACTTGAAGGCGAATTTAAAGGACAAGCAACATATTACAATGAAACTCAGGCTGGTTCACAATATTCAACATGTGGTATTGAACGAGGACTTTCATTGGATGAAGATAATGTTAAAGTTTATGGTGCTGCTCTTAATCAAGCACAATTTGATCCATATACTGTCAATGGTATTCCAAGTACAAATCCAATATGTCACAAGAAAGCTTTAATAAAAGGAACAAAAGGTGAAATAACAGTTCGATTTATTGATCGATGTCCTGATTGTAAAGAAGGTAAGTATTAAATAAAATTTTTTATTTGATTTTTCTTTAATAATAATTTATTATAATTAAAGGTGATCTTGCTTTAACACAAGAAGCATTTATTGCAATTGCTGGAGAACTTGGTGCTGGTCATACAAATGTTGAATGGCATTTTATTTAAAAGAAAAATGAAATAATTAAATATGAACAATCGATCAAAATAAAAAAAAAGACAGAAAAATAATAATACGAAAGAACTTCTTTTTCTTTTCTTCGCTTTTCATTTATTTATATAGACATCTTTTTCTTTTTTTTGTATTCTATTCTTTCTATAATATAAATAAAAAGTTCCTTTCATCATACACATACACATAGATTGTATCATTCTACATGATAGAACAATGATAATGAAAAATGAAAAGCTGCCTGAAAAACTTAATCTATTTTATGACATTTTTAATTGATAATTTTTTAAATAAGTTTACATAAATTTTCTTAACAAAAAAAAAACTCTATAAAATAACACGAGTGGAAAATTGTTAGTTTTTGAAGTGTAAAAATGAAGTATTGATGAAAGGAAATCTAATAAAATTTTTCCAAGCATATATCCTTAATCATTTCATATATATATCCTTCTATATATATATATATATACACAAGAAGAAATTCTATAACAACGAAAAAGTTGACTATTAATAATGATTTATGGAATATTACTTGAAAGTTGTCGAGATGGTGTTTGTGAAGCATATGGTATAGCAACATGGAAAAGAATTGTACAAGATTTAAATTTTGAACATGAATCATTTACAACTCTTGGTCGATATGATGAATCAATAATTGAAAGAGTTGCTGAATGTAAGATTGAATCTTTCTATTTGTTTTATTTTCTAATGTTAAATTATTTTAAGGTCTTGCAGAAATTTTACATGAAGGTGGACCAGATTTATATATGCAATTTTTTGGTGAATGTTTCGTAAGATTTTTTACAAACTATGGTTATGATAAAATTTTACGCGTAGCTGGACGTCATTTTCGTGATTTTCTTTTATCAATTGATCAACTTCATGATTCAAACAGATTTAGTTTTCCAAAAATGAAATCACCATTATTTCATGTTACAGATGAAGATGAAAATGGTGCAGTATTACATTATAAATCAAAACGTCGAGGTTTTCAACGATATATTATGGGACAATTAAAAGAATGTGCAACAAGATTTTTTAAAGAAGAAATACATGTTCGTATTCAAGATGATATATCATCAAATGAATGTAAGATTTATTGTTTTATTAAAATAATTCTATATATATATATATTTATTATTTTAGATACACATATTGTTTTTCGTGTTGATTTTAATAATTATATGGCAAAAACCATTGAAAAACGTCTTATGCAAGGTCCAAAATTACCCGATGTAACTAGTTCAACATTTTTTAAAGTAAGTTTTTTTTTAAAAATAAAAACCAAATATTGTTATACGTCTCACGAAATGTATATGTATAGGAGAAAAAAAAGATCAAAATAAAACTATAGACTTTACATTTAAATGTTGTAAATATCAAAAGATTATTTTGTAAATATTAAATATCAGCTTTAATATTTATTTTAAAAACCTCAAGAATAACAAGTACACACTGTCCTTAAAAAGTTATTTTCGTGTATATTTACTATTTGATCTAATCTTAAATGTTACAAGTGTATAATAAGTTAATTTGACAATCATTTATGTAAATAAAAACTCAATGAATGTATCTAACATTTATTTTATTATCTTCTATGAATTTTTCGAATTAATTATTATAAAATTTAAATTATTTATTTATAGGTATTTCCATTTGCAATTTTAATTGATCCACATATGCGCATATTTCATACAGGTCAATCAATAAAAAATGTTTTTCCTCCTGATATAGTATTAGTTGGTCGACATCTTGAAGATGCTTTTCGTCTTATTCGACCAGATATATTACTTGAATGGAATAGAGTTTGTTTTTAATATTTATTTTACATATAAAAAAAAACTAATCAGAAGAATAATTTTTTAGCTACTTTCTTATGGTCGACATATTGTATTTGTAATTGAAAGTCGAATAGCACTTCGTCCAAATGCATCTGTAGTTGCAAAAAAATTTGCAACATCAACTGCTTCTCAACTTCGACTTAAAGGACAAATGAAATTAATTACTGCTTGGAATATGATTGTTTTTCTTTGTCATCCAGTGTAAAATTTAATTTTAATTAAATAGAATTTTAAATATTAAATTATTTTACTTCTATTTTTAATTTAGATTAACAACAACAGAAGAAATGCTTTCTGTTGGTTTATTTTTACATGATTTAAATTTTTATGATGGTAGTAGTGAAATTCTTATTGCTGGTATGCAACATGCAAGAACATTACAAGCAGCTATAGATAAACAACAAGCATGGATAACAAGATTACAAACTTCAAAACATGAATTACAAGAATGGCGTCGAAAAGGAAAACGTCTTTTATATAATATGATGCCAAGACATATTGCACAAATGTTACAAGAAGGTGTTTTAGCTAATTCAATATGCGAAGTAAAATAATAATAATAATAATAATAAATTATTTAAAGAATATTTAAGTTTTTTCTTTTTCTTTTTATATATTAGTCTCATAAATTAATAACTGTTCTTTTTGCATATTCAATTGATTTTAAAGATGTTATACAAAAATTAGAACCACAACAAATTGTTGAATCAATAAATGCAACAGTTAATGCATTTGATCAATGTTCAGAACGTTTTGATGTATTTAAAGTTGAAACAAAAGCTGATTCATCTTATATGGTTGTAGCTGGTATACAAGATCGTTCAGTCCCTACACAACGACGTCAATCAACGACTGTATAGTTTGTTTTTCTATAATTTTATTCTTAATATGAGATATCGTTTAATAATATACATTTTATCTTTATAATGAAGCTAAATTTTAGACAAAAATATTCTTTTAATTTCAAAAAACATTTATGTTTGTTTTAAAATAGCACTTCGGGTTAGGAAAATGTTTTGTTCTATTAACGGTAACATTTTGGTATTAATTTATGTTAATACCAAAATGATTACGATTAATTTTAATACTAGTGCGAATTCGGATGCTCCCACTGACGAAAAAATATCAAACAATGAATACATGTGAATGCAAATAAAAATTAAACTTTTCCGTGGAATAGAAGATCATAAATACAGATTCAATCAATTTAGGAACTATCCAATAGGATTTTAATCTATATATGATATTCTAATTGTCTTGTAATGATACTGTTCTCTCCATTTATCTTAGAACAAAAATCATTGAAATTTTCAAAATATTGAATATAAGAAAGGGGAAGACTTGGTGGACATAAATACTTACATATTTTATTTTACATAAAACTCAAATCTATTTAAAATATATAAAATGTAATAAATATTCTTATTTATTTAATTGATAGAGTGGATCAACAGTACAAAGTGTTGCATTTTCTGATGAACTTGGTAGTGATCTGAAAAATCCAATGGGTCTTAATCAAGCAGAAATTATAGCTGGTCTTGCATTGGAATTAATTAAAAGTTCTAAAAGAGTGATAAGTCCAATTACAAAACAACCATTTCGAGTTAAAGTTGGTAAATAAATAAAAAAATTTCTTTTTTTTTGTTTTTAATTATTTCACAACTTTTCTTAAACAAAAGGTTTCCATTCTGGTCCAGCTGTTGGTGGAATTGTTGGTGCAAAAAATTTTCAATATTGTCTATTTGGTGATACAGTTAATACGGTAAAAAATTGATTTTTATTTCAAATATTCTTATTAATTAAATTTTACTTAGGCAAGTCGAATAACAACAACTGGAGAAGTAATTAAGATTTTTATTTTGTTTTTCTAAATAAAATTTTCATTTTAGGTAGGACGAATTCATGTGAGTGATACAGCTTATGCACTCCTTAAAGATACACCTTATTTTGAAATTCAACCAAAAGGCAAAACAGAACTTAAAGTAAAAGATTAATTTTATATGTATAAAAAAAAATAATTTTTTTTTTATTGAAATAATTATATTAGGGTAAAGGAATAGTTGAAACATATTGGTTAATCGGTCCTAAATCAACATATACATCTGCTATTGAACAAGATCCATTAAGAAATTTTGAAGATAATCATTCAGTAGTTGGTCAACATCAAGCATCTATGTATGATACAACTAATAAGTCTAAAATTGATGATAATCGTTCTGGAGATCGTTTAACACCAACACGACAATCATTAAATGTTATTAATAGACGAGCATCTATTGTTGGTGGTCAATGTCCATTTAGTGGGCAAAAAATTGGAATGGATAATTCGATGTAACTAAGAATAATTCTATTTATCTTTTTATGTTGTATTTGCTATAAATAAAACAAAAATAAATTCGCTTTTAAAAAATATTATTATTGAATAATTTGATTTGAAACTTTTGATATAGCATTCTAAAAACATTTAATAATTAGATTTAATGATAAATATTAAAATATACTTCAAGATTTGTAAGTTTTTCAAAAATATTTTCTATTGGCATAGTTTGATTACAATTTGTTAATGGTTCTGATTTATTTATTGTTGGACATAAAGGAAGATCATTAGATATTTTATTTGATTCTTGTATTGTCGGACAATTGTTACATAATGGTGGTGCAGAAGGGTAAGATATTGGTTCAACTGAAATATTTGAATGGCAAGGATTAGAAATTGATTGTTGGATATTATCTGAAGGAGGAGTAATCATAATAGTAATAACTCGATCAATAATTTCATTTGTACATAACGATGGCTATAAAGATGAATAAAAAAAAATAGTGAATAATAAACAATTTTTTGTCTTTATTCTTTCTTATTTTAGGAAAAAAAATTTATTCAAAATTAAATATGTCATTGAATTGAGCGAAAGAAATTCTATATTTTTTTTATATTAGCAGTTAGTTTATAGATATGATTCCATTTTCTGAATAAATAGAATTTAATTTAATCATATCATCATACACATACTAAACATATTAATTGTATTAGTTAAAAGTTCGTAATATCTTCTGTGTACTAACTGAGTATATAAATACATTTATTTTGTGTAATAAACATTTGTTTATCAAAAATTGCTATACTAACATTTTATCTATCAACAAAACAGTCCAAGGTAATAAAAAAAAACGAGTAAGTCCTGTTCTTATTTCATAGACAAGAGGATATCAATTAAATTATGTATCTTATCGTGTATAATCATATGATCAAATGAAGATTTATCTATTCTTAAAACAAAATACATACTTTTAAATTAACGTTTTCTAAGCCAAAAAGATTGAATTTACTTCGCTCTCTTTTATCGTATATTTAGGAGTGTAAGAAAGAATGAATGCAAAAAATGATCATTCATTATTTACTTCTTGATTTAGAATTTCACAAACAAGTATTTGTGCACATTCAGCAACATCATGATATTCATTAGAATTGATAAAACATTGTAATCTTTTAAGTATTTTTTTAACAATATATTCTGAAATCTAAACTAACAAAATTTTATTTTTATTTTAAAAATTTTTACATTAATAATTTCTCACTAATCCATCTTCACCACATAATGAAAAAGTATTTTGATTTAAATCATCAGTATTATTATTATTATTGTTACATTTGGATACAAATCTTTTTCGATGTGTAATACGTACAGTTTCATTTCTATTTGATGGAAATATTGTTTGATTATTATTATTATTATTATTTGTAGAATTTGTTGCAAAATTTTGACATTTTATTTGATATGAAAGCCAATCTTGAAAACGATTTTGTCGTCGATGAATTTTAGCTTTAAGATTATCAGGTATACAATTGTGAGGTAATTGTCGATAATAAAATGCTCCATAATCTTGATTTGTTGTTCGCCATAATTCTGAACAATCTCTTGTTGTAAAACGTGTTAATAATGTAGATTGTATTGGACGATAATCATCAATATCTGAACAATAATTTATTAATTCACATTGATTAATGGGATATTTTTCACATATATCCATAATATATATACATAAACATTTAAATAATCATTTTGTAATTTATTCTAATGGAAGAAAAAAATCAATCAAGGAAGAAATAAGCTTTTTAAAAGTAATCACGCGCTCTTCATTTGTTTTTTTTGAATTTATTTCATGATTGATTCTGTTGTATATATATTCATTTTCACGAATTATAACTGTCACTTTATTCGATATATTACTTGTTTAAATGAAAATAATCTATATACTTGATATTTTAATATCTAACTAGCACGTAAGGTCGTTCTATTTTACATCCCTTAATGTGATGATAACAACAACATTACTGCCCTTGCACCAAAATATAAGCCAGTTAATTAATGTATGTATGTCATTGAAGACCTATTTTTCTTTCACATTCATAGATACAGATAATAAAAAGAAAAAGAACGTCATATCATCTATTTTCTATAAATGTTCATTTAGATCAATCTTGATCGGGAAAGATTCTTAAACCTTGACTTCTTGTATTATTTTTACTTGATTGTCAGTTATTCATATGTTCATCATATGTATCTACATATATAATGCCTCTTTTTTGTAGCACGCATGATTGCTCACCTTAAATACTATTCCTTGCTCTTTCATTCTTTCTCTTTTGGTATCTTCTGTTGAAACAAGACCGCGCGCAGTTACATATATACATATATATTAATGTTTGTAGTCAAACCCTATATACATTTTAATAATAAAAGAAATTATCATAAGAAAAGAAATTTTTTTAAAAGATATGATACAAACTATTATACTTATCGTAATGGACAAAATCACGATCTTCGTTTAATTCTTGCTCGACATGCAGAACGTATTGATGGAACATCCTTAGGTAACACATGGTATGAACAAATTTTTGGCAGTGGCCCATTAGTATCACCAGAAAGTTATCGGCATCCAATGTTACCAAGACGATTACCGTTACGTTTGTATACTTCACTTTATGAATTTGATCCACCATTAACACGAGCAGGTGAACAAGCATCTATATCACATGGACAACAGTTATCTAAATTTGGTATTAATATTGATTATTGTTATTCATCACCTGCTTGTCGTAGTGTTATTACAGCAGATGCTATTTTAAGAGGTATGAATCGAAGTCATGCTCCTATTGCACTTGAACCATATCTATTTGAACCAATGGCTTGGAATAAACAATTGAAATCACTTGGTGATGCGTCACCATTTATGTCAACAACGGATTGGATACGAACAGGCTTCAATATAGATCGAAATTATCAACGTCTTAATGATTATTTAAGTACATCAGAAACTGAAAATGAATTTTTCATGCGAAGTCAAACATTTTTTGAATCCATCGAACAACGTCATAGTGATTCTGCATCGACAGGAAGTCGTGGGCGACCTTCAACTATACTTATTGTTGGTCATGCAGCAACACCACTAATCTTTCCAACTATTGCTTTAGACCAAACATTTGATTCTGTACAACTCGGACAACAATGTGGTAACATACCATTCTTACATACAGTTATTCTTGAACGTAATGCAACAAATCGTACATGGCAGATTATACCTATGGCAAAATTTGTTTCAAAATTGTAAACATTTATATAAAAAAAAATGAAATATATGCTGGAGTATATCTATTGTATCTGACCATGAAAGAGTAATATAGACAACCTTCGCTTTTATACAAGCTTGTCTGCATCATCGAAATTAGAAAAAAAAGAAACCATGCTTGACGTATATACAGGTGTTTTGTTATGTATATAGAAAAAAAAGCTAGGAGGACATAGAGAGAGAAAATGCGAGTGCATTGAAGGAGTAAGCATTATAAAGGTGTGTGATGTATCAGTAACAACGGTGTCTCAGTAATACAATCGTCAATGACCAATATAAACTATGATATCCAATCATTACGTTCAGATGGCAAATCTGAATCAGATTCTACAAAATTTAAGCATCATTCTCATATAGAAAAATCTACGCTTTTTGATGTAATACCTATCAAGTCTATTGATTCTTTTAATACATCATCTATACGATCACATAGTAAATCAAAGAGTTTATCTAGAAAAAAAGCTTTCACTCGTTATTTTCATCCAACAGAACAATCTCATTCACCAAATGAATATGAAGAAGAAAAATATCGTCATCATCGTCATTATCATCAACATCATCACCACCAACAAGAACAAGAACAAGAACAACAACATGTAGAATCAACCGATGGTTGTGATATGCGTGTTTTTATTATTCGACATGGTGAACGAGTTGATCGATATTTTGGTTCAAATTGGTTTATGTTAGCATTTGATCGTCATGGTCAATATCGTCCATATCATATAAATTTTCCACCAGATTTACCACATCGTTCAAATAAATATTTTTGGGCACTTGATACACCATTAACACGTGATGGTTTAAATGCTGCACAAAATGTTGGACATATATTAGGTATTAATCGTTTTGAACCAACATATGTTTATTCATCACCAGCTATGCGGTGTATATTAACAACTTATCAAATATTAAAAGGTCTTAGATTAGAAAATAAATTATCAATACGTATTGAACCTGGTTTATTAGAATTAGGTGCTGCTAGATTTGGTATGAATATTTTTCTTAGACCAATTGATTGGTATAATTATGGAATTAAAGTTGATTTATCTTATCAACCTATTGTAACAGATATAAATGCAATAGAACGTGAAGATGAATATTATCTTCGGTCAAAACATGTTATACGTCAAATAGAACAACATCATCATAATTCTCGTTCATCATTAATTAA
Source organism: Macrotrachela quadricornifera (assembly GCA_022393335.1). Classification (NCBI taxonomy): domain Eukaryota; kingdom Metazoa; phylum Rotifera; class Eurotatoria; order Philodinida; family Philodinidae; genus Macrotrachela; species Macrotrachela quadricornifera. The sequence continues at coordinate 111,593 of JAJEKB010000411.1, read as the reverse complement.
TATTCTTATTGTTGGTCATGCAACATCACCAGATACTTTAACATGGGATTTAGTTGGACGACAACCAAGTATTTATGATCTATATAATTTATCATTAAATATTGGTTATCTTCAAATGGTTATAACTGAACGAAAACGAGAAAATAAATTTTGGTCATTAACACAAATGCCTTTACAATCAACAACAATTAAATGGGTTTAAATACTATTTCATTTTCTATTTTTCTTTTAAATTGATATAAAGAAATTCTCATTAATAAAACGATGAGATATTTTTTTTATTATCATATACATTTAGACAATCACGATATATATTTTTTTCTGCGTTTTCTTTCTGTACAATCACATATACATTTAAAAAATCACGTGACATAAAAAAAAACATTTGAAAGTCGAAATTTTCTCTAGAAGCTTTTTTCCTATCGATAATGTTGTTGTTGCCAAATAATAGCTGCTTCATCATGTGTACCACTCCAATAGGATTGTTGAGCATTAGAATATGGTCCTTTAGGTGAACCAGTTATATTAGTATTATATTGTTGAAAATATGTATGCATCATATCAGTATTTGGTGATTGTCTATATTGTTGATGATAATGTGGATGTGTTGATGAAGTACCATAAGGTGTTAATGTACGTAAACTACTATGATCAGGTTTAGCACGTTTAAATGTTGATGAAGGATAATCACCAATAGCAGATGGTTTATTTTTTGGTTCAGCTGGTCCAACAGTTACACTAGAACCTAAGATAAAAGAAAATTAATAAAAAATAAAATAAAACAATTTCTTTTTTACCATTAATAATATGTGTACCAAATAATGTCCGTACAATATTTGAATCATGAAATGTAACAAATGCAAATGAACGTGCTGGTTTTGGTATATAAACATCTTTAATAGGTCCATATTTCGAAAAATATTGTCGTAAATCATCTGGTGTAATATTATCTGGTAAACGAGCAACAAAGATTTTTCGAGCACATTCTGGTTCATGTGCACTTGTCTAAGAAAAACAAAACATATAATTTTTAATTATAATTTGATTTCTACTAGATATTTCTTTGAATTTTTCTTACTTTCGAATCAGGCATTTTAACATCAACATGTCGTCCATCGATAAAATGACGTTTATTTATAACAGCTAATTGAGATTCATAATTTTTAAATCGAATAAAACCAAAACCACGCGATTGTCCATTAGCATCTCGTTTAATCTATAGAAATAAATTTTCATTAGAAACAATAAAAAAAAACAAAATTCTTTTTATTTTTTTTATCATTATTATTACTTCGCAAAATACTAATTCGCCAAATGCTTCAAAACATTTTTTAACATCAGCTTCAAGACTTCGATAACTTATTCCAAGTACAATTAAATCAACACAACGATGATTTAAATCATTTTCTCCATTATCAAGAATATTATTTATTTCTTGTCCGTAATCAAGTCTTTGTGCTTTAGTTTGTCCTACAGATGATATTGTACTTTCATCTTGTTGTTCACCGACTCCTTTTCGTTTAATATCTGATGAAATAGCTATTATAAAATTTAAAAAAATTAATCTTTTGATTTATTTTTAAGAAAATTTTAACTTACGTTTTGAATAAACAGTAATATAAATAATATCTGGATCCCATACACCATCTGGATGATAAAGTTTGCCATCTACTACTCGAACACTGAGAAATAATAAAACAAAATATAAAATATAATTTAAATAAATAATTATGATTTACATCGAAAGAAAAAACTAAAAAGCGCAAAAAATGGGGAAGAATACAATCACCGTACATTTCATTCAACACACATAAAATCTAAAAACAACAAACAAACACGTTCACTCACCCTCTCCACACACTCGTCTCAGAATTGCGATATTTCAATGCACTCACACCTTGAAATTGAGCATTAAGTGTGCTCAATGAAACTGATCCATCAGCACCACCATCAACTGGAATTTCGACAATTTCATTATATTGTTTAGATTCATCAGCTACTCGTATAAACATGACTTGAATTTATAAGAACTAGAATAGAAATAAAAAAGAAATTCTTTAGATTTTAGTC
>JAJEKB010000411.1:62743-99523 GCA_022393335.1 Macrotrachela quadricornifera | reverse complement strand
AAATCACATGCTTTTTCATGATCTAATCTGTTCGATAAAATGATCATAAAAAAAACTCTGTATAAATAATTGCAAAATAGTTTGATTTAGTGAAATAATAACAAAACAATAACTCTTAGCTCTATTTAAGAAAATCCGTAGACAGAGATATACAGATAAACTCAAAATTCAACATCTTAAAACAATAATATTATTTATTTTCAGTTGAAGAAACATCTTCAACAGAATCAGTATCCATTTTATAAAGATTACGTTGGTCATCCGGTACATGAACAGGTTGTGGTGGTCGATATTGACCTTTACCAGCTGCTCGTTCAGCTTCTTCCAATGTATATGCTTCAGTTTTTAAATCTTTTACTCGTCTTTTGTGAACTTTACTTTTCAAATGATGTTGTAAATTATGATCATCAATAAAATGTCGTCTATAAAAATAAAGTATTTTCAAATAAAAATATGAATTATTTTTGTTTTCTTACGCGCAATAAAGACAATAATGTTGTCCTGCACCTGGTATATCATAATCAATAGGTTGATTTAATAATTCGCGAGCTGTTTCAGCAGCCATATTTGTTTGAATTTCATCAAGATCTTTGGTTTTTCGTTTTGTTTTTAATATTTTTCCTTTTTTATCTACACCACTATGACTTTTATTTTTTGAACGGGTTTTTTTCGGCATTACGAAAATTCAATGAAAAATAAAAATTCTTCGTACGAATGAATATTTATTTAATTGTTCGTTAGAAGTATAAACCAATTAAATAATAATCGATAATCGATGACCTCTATTAAAATAAAAATTTCTTCAAAAAAAGCTTTAAAAGATATTTTATTTTATTTAAATAATTATTTAAATTATTTATTAAAAAAAATATTCAGATGTCACTAAATAACAATGATAAAATAGATGTCATTTATGTGTTTGTTTCATTTCTTGTCTCCAGCTGTTTTGTTTGTTTATTTCATTTCTTTAGTAGTTGATTTGATCAATTGGTTTACCAGTTAGTCTTTTCAATTCTTTCTTTTTTTGTTCTTGCGGTTAGGAAAAAGTTTTCATTTTTTTCTTCTCTGAAGAAGAAAAAAATAACCGACACATGGCTACAACATTATCATCTCCATCATTATGTCAACATTCACAATGTGATGCATATCAATTTACTATCTGTCGTCATTGTCAATTATTTCTTTGTATAAGACATTTAGCTGAACATCAACAACAATTTCCAAGTGATTTTCAACGTTTATTAGATGATGCACGACGACAACAAGCACAATTAGCATCATTTGATAAACGATTAACTGAACAACGTTTAAAATTAAATCAAGTACTTGATAATGAAATGGAACATTTTAGACAATTAAATGCTTATGTACAATCGAAAACATCAATATCAAATAATATTGGACCAGATGATTTTGTTAATATGCGTTCATGTCTTGCACGATTACAACAAACAGCTGCATTTTTACCTGTTATTGATAAAATTGGACAATTAATCGGTGAACATGAATCAACAACAGGTTTATATTTAAATATTCTTTTAAGATTTTGAAAAAATTTATATTTATTTATTTTTTATAGCTACAAATAGTAGTAATGCTCCATTTAATGATGAAAGTTTATATGGTACATTTGGAGGTTAGTATTCAAGAGTAAAAAAAAATTTTGACGATAATTGTATTATCTTTTTTTTCTTATAGATTCACGATTGTTTTTAACATCAAATCATAAACAAGAGCAAAGTAATAAAAATAGTTCAGATCAATTTTTATATAACATTTAATGCTACATTATCTTATTAGTTTTGTATCGATAAATTATTTTTATTATTTAAAAAAAATTCAATATAGCTATCTTATGAAAGAAATTCAGATTGTGAAGAATAAAGTATAAATGTATTCCAAACATTATACGATGTTCACATCAAATTGAACATATATATATATATCACGAATAAGATTTTCATTCATTTAATTCATATTTCTTAATCTTATACTGTAGCTGTTTTGATGAGAAAAATAAAAATAAATATTAATATGTTGAAATTTTATCTGTAGATTCTTCGTCCTATTCAAATCAAGATCTTTCATCATTAAATAGTAAGTTAAAAGGTAAAATAATAATAAATAATCTTGATTTTGACTTTTAGTAGTTGGAAAAATAACCGAAAACGATGATGAATTACCAGACACGTAAATATTTGTTATCTTATTCTTTTTTATATTTAAAAATCTTTTTTTTATTATAATTTTAGTGATATTAATCAACCTCAAATTTCCTTGACGGTAAAATTTTAAATTTTCTGCATAAAAAAAAAACAAAAATTATGTTTTATTTTCTTTTAGGTTCGAGAATTAAAAACTTACAAATGTGATTATTGTCCTTTAACAACAAATACTTACGGTATTGAACAACGTCATCAAGTTCGTCATATTCCATGTATACGTCGATCAAATTCCCAAATATCTTTATTTGAACATCTTAAACAATATCATTATTTAAATTATGCAGCATCAATGCAAATAGTTCGTCTTGTATCATCCGGTGATCTTGAAGATCATCCAACATTATTTTCTTCAGCAGATGAATCATCAATTGTTTCCATTCTTCCATCATTTTTTCGTGCACCATGTCCATTAACACAACATAATGTATTTGGTCTTGGACCAATGCATGGTATACGTTTATGTTCACCATCAACTGAACAACAAGATTTTGCATTATATGATCATTTTCTTGCATTTCATCAATTAAATCGTGCAAGTGCAATGAAATTAGTTAAAGCTATGATGAAAAATGAAAATAGTAGTCAAAGAATATTATTTCGACCAGATGAACAAGTTTTAAATGAAACAGCATATGTATCATGTCCATTAAGTAATTATAATGCTGTTTTACCACATCAAGAACGTATACCACATACACCGTGTCAATCAACAGTTAAATTACGTTATTTAACTGGACATTTACGTGATGTACATCATTTAAATAAAACAGCAGCAAAACGTATTGCATCAGCATTACGTAATGAACCAGGAACAATTGATGGAAGATCTATTGGTTTATTTGAAAGAGATGAAAATATTTTTAAAACAAAAAAGAAAAAGGTAAAAAAGAAATCAACAGAGAATATAACGGAAGCTCTATAATGAATGACGTTTTTTTCTATTCATTCTTTCTTATACCCTTAAACGTTTCGTTCAAAATCAAATATATGACAAAATAAAATGCTGTAAACTCTACATTTTGATATACAAATAGATGATTTTTATTTTTTCAGTTGTACTAATGTTATTTTATTTATACTAAGCTGCAATATTGAGATTAGTATTCATTAACGGTTAACACTAGTGGGCAATAGCATACACAAAATCCTTCATATTTTATGTCAATAGATATTTTTTGAAAAAACTTTTTCTATTACTTATCTTTTTCGTGCTGAATGATCAATTAGACAGGATTATTCTAATGTTTTAAGATTTTTTCAATACGAAGTAACTATTATAGCAGGATTTAAAGATCAAAAGTTGCTATGTAATGATTTCATCTTCTTCTTGAGGGTAAAACATGACAGAGACAAAAAAATTCATTATAAAGCATAACGATGGTCATTGATCAATTCTAATCTCAATATTTCACATTATTACAAACGGAATGATACTAGTAAACTTAAGCTATGGCACTTTAACTTATAGAAAAAAAAATCTAATATTTGTATATCAAAGATTATCTAACCGTGCCCAGTCAGAAATGAGAAAAATTAAGCTCTATCTAATCTCTTAAAAAAACTAATTATAGACTAACTTTTCACATACCAAACTGACGAGAGACGTATCCGAAATATTCTTTCGATTTAGAGCTCAATTTTTGGTTATAAATAAATCTCAATAGAACAAGCAGAAGCCTAAAAGGATTTGTGCTCATGAGATATTCTTAGAGTGATCAGATCTGTTCGTAAGCAAAATTTCACATCGAAACTTCATTATTTCACTTTTCGATAAATATATGAAAATCACTAGAAAATAAAATAAAATGATCATAATTCAACTACGAAGACCTATGACTACGAATCTTTATAGTCTGCTGCTAGTCATATTGAGATCTAGTTATAATCAGAATATGAGCTCTACATCGAGGGTACACTTCTGGATACCTCTCTTATGAGAAGCCTGTTTCATTATCTTTTATCATATATTTGATTTTGAATGAAAGATTTAGAGAAAATAAGAAAGAATGAATGCAAAGAGTAGTCATTTATCATCGGTCACTCAATGTATTCAAAATGATTAGAAATTATTCTTGGAAGCATTCAAGACAGATTTATAGTTTTTATTGATTAATGAATTATTTTAAAGAATAGATATAAAGAGTATTACTGAAATATGTTTTAACCGATTTCAATTGTCATTTAACTCGAAAGTAGTATCAATTGAAAAAGTGCAAAGTTTTTTTTCAAGAAAATGATTTGATGCATCAGTGACATGGATAGAAAATTTAAATTTCTGTAAATTAATAGTATCTTTAATTTAAATGGCGATTGGAGTACGTTGAAATCTATTTACTAATATTTGAATATTAATGTTAGAGATGAAAAGGTCAAATCAGTTTCATGAATGTCAATATTCTATTACTGAAATATTTCCTCTCAATACTTATCTATGTTATTCTACTAGATTTCTTTTTGTTTTGTAAATTTCTATGTAGTTCAGAAATTAGATAAGATGTCTATCAACGTTTCACGTAATTGTTAGAATAGTCATAAGACTTAATCCATTTATTGTGTACACTAAGTAAGCAACTCATTTTCTATTAGACTTTTTAAATTTTTTTCCAAAAATTGTTAATATGTATTTCATTTCACTTGTAAATTTTTAATATATAATTTCTGCAGAATAACAAAAAGTTTTTATAAGTTCTAAGTCTCAATAAAAATCAGATTATGTTTAGATGTATAGTAATCAGTACTTAAATATATCCATATCAACTTCAAATACAAAGATTGATATATAAATATATGAGAAGTATAATGATCCAGTTTAAGATATTAGTCAACACAATTTTTCTATTTCAATAAAATGGTAAATGAATATTACATAGAATAATTGAAATCTATTGAGACATTTTGTGATTCAATTACTATTTACTTAATTGATAATATAAGTGAAATTAGCGCAAGATTTGTTCGAAAGTGTTTTAAATATCTCAATACCAACTCGACGAGTTCTATCGAACAGTATGTTCAGATTATGATTTTTGACATTTTAGATAGAACTTTAGAGAAAGTAAAAATATGTATTTTCAACTATCAAAATTCTGATGATACTATTAGGAAGAATTCGTTAAGTTTTGGAATTCGAACACGTTGCTAGATGAATCTTGACAAGTTTTACTCGAATCTTATGCCAATTTCTCCCACATTGGTCGACAATGTGTGAGTTGAATGATTAGTTAACTAAAATCATGAGTCAAATGCATGTAATGTGTTTATATTCTATTATATATTTGAGAGTATCTAAATTGTTTATGCATATGAACAGTCATTCATAAAATGTCTTAATAGATATATATTATTCTTTCATCATCTTATTAAAGACAAAGACACTAGTATTTATCTAGTTTTTAGAGTTTATGAATCATTGTTTCATTAAAACATGTTTATAGAGTAGATGAATTGGGAAAATTTAATGATTAACTAAATGAATATTTACTTATAAATAAATCATATAACAATATATCTTGTTTAGAATAATGCAAACCGTTTTCGACCACCAGCCCAATTAGCCAAACAAGTTCAACAAAATAACACTAATCATCATCAAACACAACCTCCACCACCTATATGGTGATTAGTTTTAAATATGTATTCATTTGTTTTTGTTTATTCTTTTCGTTTTCTTACCTTTTACGAATGTGTTTGACGTTCTATTTTGTTCTTTTTTTTTCTCGTGACTCGATATATCAGTAAAATTGTCTTCTGTTTTTCTTTTTCTTCTTATTTTGTACATAATTTTTGTTTGTTTATGATTATTAAAGGTTTCTTATTCCTTGAATTTATTCTGCATCCCTTGTTTTTTTTTTGCTTCCTGTTTATTGTCACATTTTTTCTCTGTATTTGCACGTGTGTGTGTGTGTGTATGTGTGTATTATTCTCGTTGTTGAATATAGATGAACAAGGATACAATGCAAATAATATAAATTTCTTTCAAATTTGAAAGAAAAATATTTATCATTGACTTCATTTGTTTTACCTTGATAGGAAGAATGCAATGATTCATGATAATATTTATTTATTTATGCATGAATGATCTTGAGAGATTTATTTCAATAAACAAATATTGTTTGTCTGAAATACTAATGATCTGATTATTATTCATAATCTATTAAAAATTATTCTTAGAGATTATCTTACTGAAAACTATTTTGTTTTCATTATATTTTATTCAATATATAGCTTTTTTTTTCAGATATTTATCGATAATTATTGATAAAGTTAGATGTACAATTAGTTGGCATATTTATTAGGATAAAAGATTATATTATGAAGTTAAAAATATAAATATTAAATTGATATTTTCTATTCATGAACAATCAAACAAACTATTTTAATGCAGAAAAAAAATTGTAATAGGACATATTTCATCTTAGATAAATAATATGCATGAAAATTCAAAAACAAAAAGAAAAATCAGTTTTATTAATTACAATTACAATATCAGATGTATTGTTTCAGTTCAAATAAACAATACATAATTTTTCTTTCGCTTATTCTACAAATTTGTTCCATTTACTAATATATGATTGAAATCAATATTTATTATTATGGCTGTCTTTTTACTATTATTAGTTTTATTTGAATTGTTGGTCAATTTTGATATCTTTTTTAGCGATAGACTACAGATAAAAAAACCGTCTATTTCGATTCTTATACTACACAATTAGTTATAGAATAAGTTCGAATACAATGTTTGCACATCAGTTGCTTTCTAGTTTCCATTGCAAACAATTATTCTTCAAGAAATAATTCAATGAAAATCATACTTGTAAGAAAATGTAATATGTTAGACTACGAAGAATTGTTCTATTTTAAAAATCTCTGTGTAAGCCTAGTTCAATGATTTTTATTTACTTTAAAAACTATGTAGAAGCTGCTTTTGTCTCACAACTGTATATACAATCATTATCTGATAACTTACTGTATGGTTCATCATATGATATGAGAGAGCACACAGCAATGCATGTATCTGTAATCTATCATTAAACGATATGAAACTATTATTCAATAATTTAAATAAAAGTAATAATGTTAATAAGCTAGACATAATAATAAACTTTGTCTTCAATTACATATTTCTATAAAATATTTAAAGAAAATCTTTTATATTAATGCACAACACTTATAAACAAGATATACTTAATATGAAAAAAAAAAGATATTAAAATGTGTGACTTAAGCAGTTAATCTGTATTGTATAATTAAACCGATATCTGCCTCATTCATTAAGTAAAATTAATAATCTTTCAAAGATTCATCTCAATTACGTTGAAAATTATAAGATGAGAAATAAATTAAAACATTAAAAAGAAGATTTGTCAAAGATCAATTAAGAGATAATACACTAAATAAAACGACTTACAAAAACAATCAAAATTTTTATTCATTTAGCAAAAAAGATGAAAAAAAATAAAGAATAGTTGTTTTTACAATTGTAATAATTACTATTTTGATTGAATTCTTTTGTTGGTTTTTACAAGTATAACGAATATTTCAAATTGATTTTATGCAAATCAATACAAAGATATTTTTCAGAATACATTTAACTATAAATTTTCTCTAAAGAAAATAGTCCTACAAATACACTCATCACTACAGATCTATTACATAAAATTATAATCAAATATAACATTTAAAAAACAAGTATCTAACTATGAATGATGGTCTAAAGCTCTGATTATCAAAACTTGACGATAAGATTAAACAAGATAAAAAATTGATCGTACATATGTGAGAATCTATTAAATTATAATAATAATAATTGATAGCATTTACAAGATTAACATGGAAACAAACGTTATTTCTCAAAAAATTTTCATTACTTATGAATATTTTCTTACCTAATTCAATATTGTCTATTAATTATGAATTATCAAAAACAAAAAAATCTAATGAATATTTTTTTTCTATATAGATTCATAATTTACTTCTAGATATTTTCTTTTTTATTTCTTACTAATAAAAATGTAATTATCATTGTATTCATCATTATCACGTGCAAAAAAACATAGTTATACAAAATAGTTCTTATGATATTCCAAGTATGAGAAAAATTATATCTCATATTTTGTTTAAATATTTTTAAAACTATTTTATTTTTATGGTATGTACGCCTTCATACATGATGATAATGGTCAAATATTTGCACTGTAAATCTATTCTAGACGAAATACAACATATTTTTTTGTTTATTTCATTTTTCAGTTTATAATGTAGGCAGATAAATATGTTAAAAACAAAGGAAAAAAAAATCTATCGAACTGACTATAAAAAGCGAATGTTTTCTTGTATTTAACTTAAGTTTGAAGAATAGTTATATACGAATAACAATGCATTATAAAGTATGTACAATTTTATTCGATTGAAGAACATATATTGTTTTGATTTTCTTATTTGAAAAGATTCATCTAAGCAGGAATCGTGTTTTACTGCTTTTTGCCTTACTTCTTGTATACATCAATTGCACATTTGCTCAAACTACTGATGCTGACATATCAGGTAATATTATATCAGATGACTGTATTTTCTTTATATTTCATTGAAACTAATTTTATTATTATAGTTGAAATAATAACTGTGCAACGTAAGTTGAATTTTTTATTTGATTTTTTTTATTATTGTATTAAAATTAATTTAGCGTCCACAACTACAACTACAACTACAACTACAACCACAACAACAACAACACGAACAAGTAAGTTAAATGTCTTTATTTTTAATTTTTACCTCATTATATTCAAATTATTTATCTAGCTACAAGAAAGGTGTACAAATGTGAGTTTATTTTTTTTCTTCTTTCTCTTTGTTTTTATAAATTTCGAATTTATCATCTCTCTTCTAGACAAAAATTATAATTACGGCGTATGTAAAATATAAAAATTATTTTTAATAGTATTATTTTTCTTATAAAATAGTATGGAAATAGTTATGGAGGATACGGTAAGGATAATTATGGAGGACATGGTAATAATTATGGCGGATCCTATGGTGGTTACAAAGATCGTGATAATGATTACGGAGGTGGTTATCGTAACGGTGATAGATATTATAGTAGACATAAAGAAGTCTCAGGCTATGAGGGAAAAGATCCACGAAGATATGGTCAAGATATTGGCGATCATGGACCAATTCGTGAGTATAAGCGATCAATGCCTGGATCATTAGATCTTTGGATTTCTGCTGCTGATGATTGGGAACAAAAATATGATCCAAAATGGCGTGGGAAAGGACATGGTAATTATGGCCGAGATAGAAACTATCGAGGAGGTAACAATTATCGTGGTAATCATCATGGAAACAAAGGTTACGGCAACAAAGGTCACGGAAACAAAGATTATGACAACAAAGATTATGATGACAAAAATCATCGAAAAAAACGTTCATATAAACGTGTTCGTTTTCCTGTTCGTCACTATCCAAATATTCGTAAATTTCCTATTAGTAAATTTAATTTGCTCTTTTTTTCTGTATAAAAATATTTCTTTTTCAATAGGAAATTTTCCACCACTTATTTCACTTTTTCCATGGTTACCAATCTTTTATGATAGAATTACCTATCAAACAATTATCTTTTCACCAACAGGCGGTAGTAAGTATTGTTATTAGAAAGATAAAAAGATATAAATTTTTATTTTCATAGTGTATATTTTACCACCATTGATCAATTTCTATGGTCAACGTTTTGCTGTTGCTCAACTTATTAAATGGGGATATGCTTCTTTGGTCAGTACCGGTGTACCTCCACCACCCAATGTCAATATTGCTCCATTCGTTCAACCAGGACCAGCAGGTTAGATCATAGTTAATTTTTCTTTTTCTTCATTTATTTTATATTCTTGTAGCCGGTGGTGCAATAACAACTGGTGTTGTAGGAACATCAAATGTAGGAACATCTCCTACTTTTGATCAAACACGTAATCGATTTAATGGTGGTGTTCAAACGGATTTTCCTAATTTTGTACCACGAAAAGGTTATTAAAATGGGCAATACCATGATGATGGTACTTATAATTATTAAAGGATTCATTTTATTTCATTATTTTTATGTGCATGTTTCTTTATATAAAAACATTACAGTGCATTTTTTTTCGTCATTTATCTTCTGATAATAATCAAAAATAAATCTATTCTTCAAATGAATTTATTTAATATTATTTTTTCTTCAAAGAATATTATCTTGAAATAATATCAATATTTAAAATAATAATATATATGTTGTGTACATTTATAGTTTCTAAACTTTCTGCTAATCAATTGTACTATAAAGTCAAACAGATAGAGAAAAATAAAGATTAAGATTGAGAAGATAATAATGAATTTTATTTAATTCATTCGCTTTGACTTGACGAAGAAAATTATTTGATTATACTATTATTACATACAAGATGTGCATCAAATTTCATAGTTGTATGATTATGTCGAGATGCTTTGCTCATTAATTGATGATTCTATGCTATATTATGTTGTATAACTAACGGAGTTACCAAGTAATGGCCTTATAGTTTTCATAATTTTTAAGATCAATGAAATCTAAATTCTTAGTATCATTTATTATTCATGAATCATCTCTACATGTTTATACGCATCATCATGTATTGCATTGAATATACTATCAATATGATAAATAATTAGTGTAGATGCTCCATTCATATGTAAATGTGCACATATTCGCACATTTGATGATATTAAGTCATTTGGGAATGTAAAGATGAATTTCTTCATATGTTTAATACATTTTAGGTTATTGATACAATTATGTAGTTTATGTCGAAATTGTTGATATTTAAGGCAATATTTTATTTGAATAATTGCAATATGTATTATTGAATATATAACGTGTTTTGAAGGATAGATTACATATTATATTCAGAATAAAAATCAATTATTATTCAAGTATAATAGGTTGATCATCGTGTAATATCCGTGCTATATGATCAGCTGATATATGAAGTTCAAAAATAAGAGATTAAGTTAGATCAATGTTTCACTCATGAAAAATATGATGGTGAAACACACGTAGATAAACTAATTTAAAATAATAAATTACAAATCAAATTTAGTCATAAAAGCTTTTCAATGAGAATTTCATTGGCTGATGCATCATTGATATAAAACACAAGTATATTTCAATAGAATGTCCTTCGAAGAAGAAGTATCATTTACATTTAACCTATTATTGTATTTAACAAGTTCATTGAATATTTATATTTTAGCTAGATATTGTTAATCTTCAAATATGATTTTGAAAGGTAGTAAGTATGATTTCTTGATTCTTTCATTAATATTGTTATACGACAATGCTTGTGTCGTGTGATATATGTTTAGGTATGATTATCCTTTAGGTTTGGTTTGTATAAATTGTGGTTTTATATTAATTTCAGTCCTTTCAAATAAGATGAAAGAATAAACATTTTTAGGTAGATTGTTTTCATGAATGTTCTTTGAAAATTGAATCTGTTTTTGTTGATAATATACTTATTCTCTTTATTCATATTGTATTTAATGTTTTAGCAGTAAAAATATTTTAATCTTTATCAAGTTCTTGTCTTCTGACCCCATGAACATAGGACTAACTACTTTCATATCTGAAATTTTTTAGTTTTTTCTTGTCATTACTATTTAATCTGATTATTCAAATAGGATTTAATTGTTATTAGTGACAGAAAAGCACTAAAAGATTGCCTTGCAAATTTCTCCTTCTCTGTATTTCGAAGAACACAATGCCATTGATTTTCGTATTCTTTATTATTTACCATAAAATTTTTAATTATTGAATTGATGTTATTTAACGTTTTTTTCTATGAACGATTACTAAATCAAACATGTGTTACATGTAACATCTTATCAACAAAGATTATCTATTGTTAATATTTACAAGTCTCAAAGTTATACAAAAATATGACCAAATAAATTTTTTGTGAATAAAATAGGGAATGTAACTGGAGATGGTTAATATTCAATTAGAGAAAACCTTGACAATTCGTTTTATTTATTTGATCGAATGAGTGCAATTTAATTGAGATCAATCATCTATTGCTTATCAACTATTTATTTTTTTCTTCATATAATACGATAGTATACTATAAAGTGTTCTGCTGATCATTATTTAACAACAATATTTCCTATATATGGTATATAGTGAAGGTTTTAGATATATAATCATTTGTGAAATATTTGCATTCGTCTAATTTTTCTTATATTACCTGTCAAACAAGTAGAAAATAGAATACATCTTCTTTCGAAATGAATTTTCTTCTATATTAATTTAATATGTTCTCAAAAATTTCTTTATTCTTTAATAAAATAATACTTTTAAAATAAATCTAATCTTTTCAATTGAATAAATATTATTTCTATTATTGTCAATTTTTTTTTGTAAATAAAATTTTTATTTCTATTAATTTACAATTTTTATTTACAGTAATGCTTCTCTAAAGTAAGAACCTCCTGATTATGAACACTTTTGAAAAATCTGAAAAATCGAGAGAGGATTTTTACTAAAAATGCTATTTTTTTTGGAATCTTAGATTTTTGTAGGTTTTATTTACCTTTTGATACTAAAATTTGCTCTTTTTTTGATTTATTATGTATATTTGGATTCAGCTCATCGAGTTGCATCTACTCGTCCATAAAATAAACGAATGAAAAATTTGCTCTAGTTTTGCATTTCCTCCACCTTAGTAATGGATAAATTTTCGATCAGTGAAAGAAATGTTTATATCAAAAAGAAAAAAAAAAAGATCGTCCAGAACAAAAAATGAATTTTCTAACTTTTCTGTTTATATACAACTATCGGAGATCTATAGATGTATGCACATATATATCAACGTATTGTTTATATACGATCGCGACTTATGAAAAAAGTATGTTAGAATATTTTCTTTTTTCATGAACATGCCGATTCGAAATAGTGCGTTTCTCAATATCTCGAATCTCTTTCGTTCCTCTAATCATTACGCGCTATAATTTTCATTCTTTCACTATATCTCTCATGATATATTTGCCTAAAAGCTTCGATAAAATAAAAGAATAAAACAACATATACTTTGATAGGTAAGTGGAAAGCACATTTTTCTTTCCAATGTACGTATTTTTCTCATTAACAAATGATTTTTTCGTTTTAAGATCATAAAGTTGTTTCTCAGTTTCATTAAATTATTCATTTTTGTCATCGATCAAAAAATGATTTAACCTTCAGATTTAGTTAATCAATGAATATATGAAAACCATATGTTTAAATATATCTCTTTTGACCTTAATTTACCTTCTTCATTTTCTCTCTAGATTAATAATATATCTGTGGTCGAACCACAAATGAAATGATCATATTACAACATATGATAAGAACATTTGCCTTATATATATTCAATTTCAATAATTAAATAAAAAAAAGAATCTTTCTTTACATCATGAAACATCATCAAATATTTTTATATGTATTTATTACTTTCCTTTTTCGTGTAATTATTTCTCGACAACCAAACGAATTATTGAATCAATCTAGAAGAATAACTCATGCTATTATACATGGCGAAGTACATGGTAATAGTACATTACCAATTGCAGATAAAAATTCTTATCTTATTGTTGAGCTTCGTTTTACACGTGATGATCGACCACAATCAATAGCTCGAACTAAAGTTAAATTTTATAATAATACTACAGCACGTTCATTTATTTTACCATTTAAACTTAAATATCCATTATCAAAAATCAATCCACATAATACATATATATTATCAGCTAAAATACGAAATGGACAAAATAAATTAATATATATTGGTGATCTTCCTGTACCAATTACTGAACGAAAAGAAAAACAAGCAAAATTTTTAGTAATTAATGTTATTGAAACTCGTAAGTTAAAAATTTTATATTAAGAATTACTTTAATTATAATATATAGCTTTATGGTATAATAATATTGATAAATTAAGTTTATTAGCTTATAAAGTTACTCAATTAGCTGGTACTGAAGAGGTAAAATTGAATATTTATAATTATAATATATTTTCATTTTATTCAAGGCATTTACAAGTGAACTTTATACAAATAAAAAATCAGGTATTTATACATGTGTTGTATGCAATTCAACTTTATTCAGGTAAAGAATATTTAATCTAGATATATATATATATATATATATAAAGATGATTATATGTATATATAGTTCAAAACATAAATATAATAGTGGTACAGGTTGGCCATCATTTTATCAGGCAGCTATTGAAGAAAATGTTGCAACAAATATTGATCGAAAATATGGTATGACTCGAACAGAAGTTCATTGTTCAAAAGTTTGTATATTTTAAAAATATAATATTTAATATTAAAAACTTTTGTTAATTTTATTTTAGTGTAAAGCACATTTAGGTCATGTATTTGATGATGGACCACGACCTACTTATCAACGTTATTGTATTAATGGAGTAGCTTTACAATTTTATCCTGATAAGAATGAAAACAATTAATTATAGATTTTTATTTTCTTCTTCTTCTTCTTCTTCTATTTACTTATTTAAATTAACTGAAAATCTCTTTTATAATAAGTGAATATTTTAATTGATCTTTCTATTCAACCTTCTTCTTTTTTTCAATAAATTATTAATTAATTTTCGATCGATTTGTATATTGTACTCATATATAACAAATCATTTGAGTCTTAATATTTAGAAGAGTTCATGTTTATGCAGAATTAACGCCAGTAACAGATAAACATTCAAAGATTTGTTAAATCTTTTAACATAGGATAGAATGTAAAATATCATATAAAGCAAGATAGTACATATGTTGTTGTAAATAAATCTTGATGA
Source organism: Macrotrachela quadricornifera (assembly GCA_022393335.1). Taxonomy (NCBI): domain Eukaryota; kingdom Metazoa; phylum Rotifera; class Eurotatoria; order Philodinida; family Philodinidae; genus Macrotrachela; species Macrotrachela quadricornifera. The sequence goes on along the minus strand of JAJEKB010000411.1, from coordinate 84,442 downwards.
ATTATAAATAACGTTAATCCTTCAAAACTAATTGACTTGATCATAGTAGTACATTAAAGAGCTTTAGTTTCGAATATCACTACAATAACCTTTTCTTATCCGACATTTGTCGTTATTCAATAGCTTAGTTACTTAAAGTATATAATTTAATCGATCGAGTATTCATCATATTGAAGATCCAACAATCTTTAACTCATTCTAATGTATAACTATAACAGTTATCTAAGCAACGCCCGAATCGAAATTCTTTTATAAATCCTAAAATTGAATATTAATACTTTTCAATTATCATTAGTTTTTTTTATTAATAGAAGATTAAATAAATTAAATCTCTTCTTAATTTATTTTATTATACAAATTTTCTTCTCTTTTTCACTATTTAACACTGAACAAAAAAAAAAGATATGAAGAAAGAAAGAAAAAAAAATGTAGCAAACAAACACACGTACAAGAGAAAGAAAATGCAAACAAATCAATGAATGTATTTAATTATTGTTTGAGAGATTGAATCATCATCAAAAACAAAATTCGTAATAAAAAAAACAAATAAACAAACAAAATATCTGACTTTTTTTTTTTCTTTAAAGTAAATAAAGATTTGAATTCTATTTAAACAGATGTTTCTGAATTTAATTTCAAAACAAATTTATTATGTTTTGAATCAAAGAATCTCTCAATTAAATTAACTCTTGGCATTTGATGAAATGTACATATTAAAGCAATATGTTCAGCATGTTGTTGTTTAAGTATACATATTAAATTTGAATAAATTGATTGATTTATAGAAATATTTTTTTCTTTTTCATCATCATTTGTTGATATTTGATGATCACATACAAGTGTCCAAGATTGTTCGTGATTATTTGTTAATGATGCTAATGCAGGAAATAATAATGTAGCTAATGGTTGAGATTCTGTTTGAATATATCGTTCAAGAAATGTTCGAGGTGATAAATCATGTGATAAACATGTTGCTAAATGTGATATAATTGATTCTCTTGTAAAATATGGTTGTTGTCGAGTTAATCGAAGATATTTTTGAAGAGAACGTGACATCGAAGAAAATACAGCCTAAAAAAGATTTTTTTGTTTTTTTATTAAATTAATTTTAAAATATATAAATATTTACTTGTGCTGCTTCTCGTGCATCCATTGGTATATGTGAACCATATTTTTCATTTAGACATTTTCGTACATGTGTAAATGCATCTTCACATGAACTTAATAATTTTGTACGTCTCTTTCGTATACGACGTTCATAATCAAGTTCATCATAAAATCTATAATTAATTGATAAGAATATTTTCTTTTAAACATTATCTTTACAGGTAATGCTAGAGAATGGCAAGTCGTTAGAAACTCGTTCGAATGGAATAATAAAATTTCATCATTGAATCGATATCGTTTGTTTATTTGATCTTAAGTGTGAAGTCTCGTTTTCTTACAGAAAGTTATATGAAAAAGTGATGTTAACGATTTAGCTCTCATCTTTTATCTAAACTGATTAAAATGAACATAACAGAAAAAAGATAACCATCACTTTCATTCAACAGCTGTATGATGTCAGGCAATAAGATCTATTAAATTATAAAAATAATTGGATGAATGATCGACGACATTCTTTAGAAGATCATCTGATCGAGACATAACTTTTCTATATACATAGATAGCGATATAGAGTACGAATTTCAGTAGATTCAAATTTTTTTTAAAGAGACACGTATTTCGTACATACAATTTCATCAATAATAGTAAAAATAAAATAATTTACCGATCATTAAAAGCACGCATCGATCGTCCAAGATTTCCATTTGTACCATTAGCAATAGTTGATGAATTTGATTGTGAACCAATAGATTTTGTTGAAAATGTTCCATGACGTTTTCCTTGTGTTTGATGAGCATTTTCCAACCATGGATTAAATACAGGAAAATCTTTATAATATTGTTCTAATAAATAAATACTTGCTTCTTGTATTGTCATTGATCCTTTTAAATCAAAAAGAAAATAAAAATATATGTATATTAAATAAATAAAATATTTTATTTTACCAATTGTATATTGTTGTGTTTGTCCATCAGGTGAACGAACAACTTTAACAATCCATTTTGGATATAACCATTTAACTTCTAAGATAAGAATAGATAATATTAAAATAAATAAAAGTAAATCTTCATATGTTGATGTCATTGATATAATTCTTTCATATTTATCAAATTTTGGTTGTAATAATTTAAATATATAATAAAACCAATAGGCAATAATTTGAATTAATAGAATAATAATTAAACATGTTTTTTGTAAATGAATACGTGGTAAATATGTTGTATTTCGTCGTCGATAAAGTAATAGAAATGTACCAAGAAATATAAAAATAAGTTTAAATATAATTGTTATTATTGATGAATAATCATCAATATATATTAAATCAGATGTTATTAATGCAAACGGTAATGTAAGAAAAAATATTGGTGATATAAATGCAATTAAACAAAGTAAATAGATAATAAATTGTGATATTGAAATAGATAATGTTCGTCGATTAAAATTATTTATTAAATGTTTATTATCATGATTATTATTATCATTAAATTGTAAACTTGTATCATTATTATTTGTTAAAGTATCTTCATTAGCTCCATTACATGTTATTGTTGTTGTTTCACCCCAATTATCATCTTGTGGAAGAATTTTAACTTCAATACGTTCATCTTGACTATCTGTTGAAGTTATAGGAGCTGATGATGTTGTTGGTATAACATCATTATGACGTTTTTTATGATGATGACGACGAGTTGATGAACGTAATTCATTATTTACTGTATGTGATGATGATGGAACTGCAGAATTAAGTGAACCACCATAAGTATCAGGATCCATGATCTATAATAATTATTTCAAATTTAATGAAGAAAGAAAAATAATTTCAAATATAAAAACGCAATGTTGCATGATGCATTTACACAATAGTAAGAATATATTTAAAGAATAATACAATGAGAGATTATATTGAATTAAAGGAACATATTAGTTTTTAAATTATTATGAAATAAATACTTAATAGAATCATGTCATCATAGATAATTTCAAGTATATTTAATAATTCTATTCCTATTGATTATTATCAAAAGAAAATTCATTGTAAATAATATTACTCACTTCGACTTTTGATGGACAGTAATGTTGCTCAAGAGCATTAGTACTTTTGTTTAAGAGTAACTCATATGTTGTTTTTGTTGTCATTATTGCTTTCCGATGGTTGTTCATTACTATCGACAAATATCCAACAACTGCTTGTCTTTTTCTTTTCCCTCTTCTCTACGCCGCCTATATTAACCCATGAAATTAACCATCACATCTCTCTTTTTTTCTCTCTTTTACTGTTCATTGTCTCGAAGCGTCGTTATTTTTCACGCTGTCTCGCTATCTACCACGACTCGTCGCTTCAGGCAATTAAGAATGTGTAGAATATTCTAGTCAACATAGAAGAAACTACAACATCAAAGTTCAATTAATATCATGTATATGTAGATATCTAAAGTACAATTCATGCCGAACATTTTAAAATAAAACCCATATTCAAGAAGAAATGAAAAAGATACAAATTTTGTAATACATATTTCTCAATTAAAAATGAAAAAAAAAAAAAAGTAAAAGATAATCGATGAACTAAATATAGAGATACACATTCATGCACATATTAAACGATTTGAACATATCGATCGTCTCGCTCAATAAGACTGTCATGAAATAAAAGAGTATATATGTATATCTTCTCTTATTATAACTATCGTCTATGAACATCTATGTTTAAACACGTATTACTCCTTTCGTTTTCTTTTTGTTGATCAAAATTTATTCTAATGAGGATCCAATTTGTTAAAATCACTGAGCACATACTAATTCTCGATTATGCTTGTCTATTACTTCTCTTGTCACGCATCCTATGTTAACTAATGAGAATTGCATTTCATCATACGTACAGTATAAAGATGTTTGCCGTTGACACTAGATGTATGATAATGTTCTTCCATTTTAAATGGTTAGAACAATATATATATATATATACGTATATGCTTAAGTACAATGTTATTTGATCAAAGATTTGATACATAGTTGTTCATAGTAGCAGTAAAGAATACGAAAAGAAAAGAAGGTATGTATAATAAAATTGAACAGAAGAAGAAACAGATCACATACACACTTTACAGATTTTATTGCTAGCGACCAAGTGACCTCAAAAGAAAAAAAGAGAAGAAAAAAAAAGAAAACTTACAAATTATATTCGGAACAAAAAATAAAAGAAACTTGCATAATGAATAAAATATTCTTGCTATATGCATCAGCACTTTCTACATACATATGATCTTTATCAGATAATGACACTCGAATAAATCTCTTCCATTCTTTTATTTTAGTTATTTACAAACATTTCATAAAATCTCTACTTTCAAAAATAATTAATAGATATATTTACATTCATATGAATAACGAAAGAAAGAAGCTTTGTATAAATATAGACAGACAATCTTAACAACTAAACTGTATAGTATAAATGAATGGAGAATAAATGAAATATTTTAAAAAAAAAAACTAAGCATAACTAAATGATTATTTTTACTTACTTGTTTGAAAAGAAAAAAGAATTATTTTAACAGGTAATCTCAATTGATTAACCTTTCTACAAAAACAAAGAATCACTTTCTATTGGCTATTATAAAAACAGAGATATAACTGTTTATACAGTTCAATTCTTATACAGATATTATCAACGTATCAATACCGATTGATCATGCCATCTACAAAAAAAATTTTTTTCTCTTTGAACAATTCAATGAAATATATTTAAACTAATTAATAACGAGAAATACAAGGTCATTGATTATTTTTATTTTTTTTGAAATTTATTTCAAAACAGCTTGTGAATATTTCACACTTTATACTAGTTATTATCTAAATGATATTTTCTTTATAGGATAGATATTTAAATAAATTTAATAGTTCATAATCATATCGTTTGATTAAGTCACCTATGAATATTTGCAATTATTACAATATTTTATTAATTATTGCAGTGATATATTATCATTAAATGATCGTTATCAATATTTCTATATTATTTTACTTGCTGATCTATATTTTTATTTTGATATATCCGTGCATGACTCTCACCCTCGCTCTTTTTTCTATACACGTAGACGTGATAATCTCTGAGTTAAATACACAAAAATTAGTCATTATCTTCATCTACTTATATACGAAAAATGACAAAATAATGTTTTGTTTTTTTTTTATTTGTAATAGACCATTTTTGCATTCTTTACATGTGTGTGTGCATTAGAGTGTGACTAGATGCAACAAAAATGAGAAGAAGAAGAAAAAAAAAAAGAAAAACAAAACCACAAAAATATGTCCGATGAGAACAGTATTTGTTATTAACTAAATAATATTCTTCTAATTATTCTTAGTAATATTTTTATAATTTACGACGAAAAAAATTCTTTAGAATAAACTAATATGGGTCTTGGATCATCTAGAGATGATGAATCAGTCGGTATATTGATTTAATTTTTTTTTATTTGTACAATAAATAAAATATATTTGAATTTTTTTATTGTTTTTATCTAGGACAAATATTTACTGTTCATCGTCGTCTCTATCGTATTTTAGAAACTATTGGTCATGGTAGTGAAGCTATTGTATATCGATGTGAAGATCAATCAGCTGCTCAATATGCTGTTAAAGTTTTTTATTTTTCACGTTTTACTCCTGATGAGTTACCACGAAGAATACGAGATTTTAAAAGAGAAGCACGTATGTTAAAATATTTAGCTAGACGTCCACATCGTTTTCTTCCAATATATGATTATGAATATAATCGTGCAGAAAATACTGGTTATATGATATTAGAATTAGGAAATGGTAATTTAAGAGATCACATATCAGCAATAGATGATGAATATCAACGAATATATTGGAAACAGATTGTTTCTATTTTGAAAGGTCTTCAAGATGCATCTGTTGGTAATGGAAAATAAAATGAAAGATTTTAATATATATTTATTTTTATTTCAAAGTACATGCTGATATCAAACCGGATAATATGATAGTGGTGAACAATATGCTCAAATTAAGTGATTTAGGTCTTGCTTTTCCAACTTCTTCGCCACAAGCAATTTTAAAACGAGCAACAATTCGTGGTACTCTCGGTATATATCCATATTTATTATATTTTTAATATAACTTTTATCAAATGATCTTATCTTTTTAGATTATATGGCACCTGAAGTATATCACTATCAGACAAGCATGAAATCGGATGTATGGTCAGCAGGTATTATTCTATATGAAATGGCTTATGGTCGTCCACCATATTCCGTTTATAGGGGAATACACGAAAAGGCTCAAGCTATAGCATCAATGACGCCTATACCATTTCCTCCATTGCAAGATCCTTATTTACGTGATTGTATTAAAAAATGTCTTCAATTTGATCCACATTTAAGACCAACTGCATATGAGTTATTATCACATCCTTATACAAGATCGTAATAAACGATTACATATATTTGTTTTTATCGAAATTGTCTTTTTCTAATATCGGTTATATTCTTCAATATAGGAAGGGTTGTTTACAGATGTCACTAATGATTAAATATTTTTGTATGGAATTTATTCTTCTTGAAGATAATATTAATTCTTATAACTCTTCTTAAAATCATCTATTTTACTAATATTTGTAAGAGATTTAGAAAAAGAAACAAGTTTAAGCTTGTTTTTTTTTTTGATGTATTCAGATTGGTTAATTAATCTACAAATAAATAAATTTCTTTATATGATTTTATCTTTTATTTATTTTCTTTCTTCCTATGTATGAGGAAATAAGCTCGACACACTTTTCTTGTGCGTCATTCAGATGATTATCAACAAAGTATGACATATTAATACATTCTTTACTTTGTTTTCTTTACTACGTATTCCTAATTCTACATTTTAGCTTTCTCGTTACAGAAGTTAATTATTTGATTACTAATTCAGAAATTGATGTGAGGGTGTAATTGAAAAAAAGTTAATAAAGGTACTGACATTAAATGAAGGAAATATTCAAGAAAAAATTAATAATAGGTATATGATGGAAGTTTTTAATTAATTACTAACGAATATTTTGATTGGTAAGAAATGTTTGTCTTCAATAAATGAATAAAGAAATAAGAATTCTCGTTCAAGGTTATCTTTAAATATACTGAACTTATTCGATAAAGAAGTTTTATTTTACAAAATCATAGATTTTTTTTATATTGTTAAATATCTGATAATTAATTGAAAAATAAAGAGATATAAGGTAAGGTAGTCTACTACAATAATAGATATAGTGCGTATGTCGATAAAATATTTGACAATTTATTAAAAGAAAATTGAACTATCAATCGTATGACTTTTAAGAGATTGTAGAGCGAATATTCTCCTACAAATTGATATACAACAAAGTTTTACTCATTCTTTCTTTCAATCAATATAGTGATTTTATTAAAAAATATTTACCAAAGTAAATAGAGAACTTGAAATTTGACGTGCTCGTATTCATAACTTCTATAAAGTCTACATTTTATTTTACTAATAAATTATATATATATATATGACTGCTGCATAGCATCTGCGAGTTTAAAACTATAGTTTTCATTATTTTTCTTTGAGAGTGATGTCATAAGTCCATTAATAGATATTCTATACGAGTAAAGAATATATTAAAATAACTTGGATATAATATGTAAATAATGTCTTTTATTTTTAGATTTGTTAATCGATATTCTAATAAATAATGTCTCAAACGAGTTCATTTTCTTTCTTTAATAATACTAATCAATCTCGAACTGATGGTAAATCAAATAAATTTAATTTAAAAACTCTCTTAGATTTTTCAACATTGTAAATATTAATTATTTATTTTCTTTTTATTTTTAAATTATCTTTTTTTGTTTTATTCTATCTTATTTAGACAACCACGAGTTCAAAATCATTTAAAAAATGTTTATACTTGTTTATTAGTTGCTACTTTATTTGCAACATTAGGTATTTATTTATCAATAATAGGTTGGCTTAATTATCCACGTTTAGCAATATTTGCTTCAATAATAACAAGTATATGGTTATTTTCAATTGATTTCAATGTGCATACACAAGTGCAATGTTTTGGATTATTATCAGCAACAGCTTTATTTATTGGAATTTATTTAAGTCCATTAATTAATATGGCTATTTATATTAATCCACAAATTATTTTAACAGCATTATTATTTACAACAATTATATTTGTTTGTTTTACACTTAGTGCATTATTAACACAAAAACGAACTTATTTATATTTAGGAGGTAAAAAAACAAAATGTAAAAGATTTGTTTTTTTTTTATTGAAAATATTATAGGTTTACTTGGTACGGGTACATCTATTCTATTTTTATTAAGTTTAATGAATATATTTGGTCGTTCGGAACTTATTTTTAATGTAAATTCATATGAAAAATAGTTCAAAAAAAAAAGAAAAAGATAATTTTTTTTTTATTATTTAGATTAATCTTTATCTTGGTTTAGCTATTGCTTGTGGTTATATTTTATATGATACTCAATTAATTGTTGAACGAGCTAATAATGGAGATATGAATTATATTAAGTAAATAATAAGAAATATTGAAAATTTTTTTTGTTTTTAATCTTTTGAATTATATTTAGACATGCACTTATTTTATTTATTGATATGATCGATTTATTCGTTCGAATTCTTATTATTTTACTTAAAAATGTATGTGTATAGATTTTTTTTTTCTTTAAAAATTTCCTTTTAATTTTTTTTTCTTTTATTTTAGTCACAAAATAAAGATAAAAAAAATAATAATCGTTAAAAACATTATTCATTTTATATACAAAATATTCACAATAAACAAATAAGAATATATGTTGTTTTTTTTTTCTCTTTTTCAATGTTGTGTCTTGCTTTTTTTGTGAATTAGATATATTCTCTCGTTTTATAATTAATCACGTATAAATACGCTTTAATAAGAAAAATTTCTTTGTAGGTTCTATTATATAAATTCGAGAAATAATAAAATAAGATAATATTTACAAAATCTTTAAGAATAAAATTCATAATAGAGAAAATGCTTCCAGGTAAAAGATAATCTATCATTCATAATATATATATATTGAATATAAGAATTGAATATCAATGTCAAGTGAGTTTTTTCAATGTTTGTTTATGTGATGTATTTAGACCAAAATGACATATGTCGTTGTAGTTATCCTTTTTTTTTGTATACAATTATAATGAATAATAAACATTAAGTTAAATATTCAACTATTATATATCTATAAAGAATTAATCGATATTTGAATATAATCTTTAAATATTCTATTTAGCAACAAATTATTTTTGATATCTCATGTACTAATTAATAGTTTAAACTTCTGAGAAAAATCTGCAATAAGCATATTATTCATGACTTTATATGATAATTTGATATTAATAAAACATCGATAAGAAAATGTCAACGGTTTCATTTTACATACATTCATGTCATTTATAAATAGCATTTGAAAACTTTTAAAATGGAATATATGTTGTAAAAAAATATGTAATTATCAAAATGTTTACATAAAATTTAAATCAATAGAAAATAATTCAAAAGCATATTTTGAATGAATAATATTATAGAAATAATAACTTTATTGTATTTTTGTTTTTTAGATAAATATTTGATAACGAACATCATCAATCTTTATCTTTTAATATTATTCAATACAACCAACCCCTTCAAATATAGCCTTATTAGCTATTATTCTAATATTTAATTTTTAGTCGAAATAATATACAACATTTTATATATACGATTATTAGCTCCTGTTTTATTTCTAAGTTCAGAAAGTATAACTAATATTATACTTCTTTGTTTTTGCTAGGGAAGAACGAAAGAAAAAAAAAAGAAATAGTTTCACGTCTAATTTTATAACCGCAAGGATTCAATGAATAGTTTATTATATAGAATGAAACGACAAGGAGAAAGAAAAAAAAATGTATATATTTCTACGGTCTACCAAAATTTCTTTTCGCCTGACTGCAGATATTACACATAAATTAACAGTAACAGTTGTCTTCGTTGCATATGCTATTGCATACTACGTATACAAACGTATTATGTATTTGTTCACCTGGGCAAATGCACACATATTATTCATATAATATACTATATATAATTTTTCGCCAAAGCAATAATATTTTTTTTTTCGTTTCAGAACCTTCATGTATTTTTTTTGCTTGCACGCACGGCGTGCAAGTTAAACTATTCATAAGAAAAACGTGTTTCGACATAAGAAAAAAATTATTCACAATATTATCGACAATATGTAAGTGTAGTTTTCTTCTTCAAGGTTTATTTGCTTTTTCTTTTCAAAGAAATTATAATATAATGGAAAAAAAATACTACTATATCATAAAATATTACTACCATTTAGTTAGATAATTTCATAGATATATATGATTTTAATGAGAAAAATCAATTTTGACAAGAAATCAACAAGCTGGTATCATCCCGAACAAAAATTTGTTTTTTCCCTTAATACAATTTTGACTTTACATTTTCACATATCTCTTTTTAATTTTCACACATGCTGCTAAAGGAATATTTATACCATTATTAGTTTAAAAAGCATTCAAATAGTTTTTGCATATATATAAAAACAAGTTATACAGACTAAAAAAAAAAATGTAACATTTAGGAAGTAGGACGTGAAAAAGACAGTATTGTAACTCTCGAATTGAAATTTATTGTAGGAAAATACCAAATAACCATAAATATGATGAATATGATTATATAATTATATATAGACAAAAGAAAATACCATTCACATTTATTTTATGACGATTGAGGCTTTCTTTTCGTTATCATCTTAATAATATTTTAATACACCTATTCGTTTATTATTATAGACACAGAAAGATAAAAATATATGTTAAATCCTTGAATAAAGAAAAATTAGTATATCTGTTAAATATAGACGAAAAAAGTTAAATAAACAATTACATTATAGACATTATAGTAATTAATATAACTTTTCTTTTATCTCTTTAAGGAAATTTGATGAATGAAAATATAAACAATTTATTATTGAAAAAAAATGTCTAATTCTTTTTAACAATAATAATTTCTTTTTTCTCTTGTCATACTCATAAATAATTATTGAGCAAGAATAATAAAACAAAAAAGTTTGTCGATACATCTTGTTTAAAATTAAGATGCAACGCGCACATAACTTTTTTTGTATTCATTATTCTAATTCAATAATAATTAAATATTACAGAATTAATATCTTATTTGTTTTTGTGTTTTTTTCTTTGTTATTACTAATTTCACTTACTGTGCGCATTCACTGAATGAATCCACAATGGATCTAAATGTACCATGTTGTATTTCGATAAAGACATAAACTACTATATTGATTATTGCCAAAAGTCAGAATTCGATCGTGTCATACTGTTTATGTCGATATATCACTAGCTGTTATCATAATAACTAGCAAATAGTCTATTGTCTATATCATAGTTTAAATATGTATTACGATCATTTAGAGTTCAAAGAAGTGTTAGACATATTTTAGAATGTTTCAAAAGAAGATTGAGCATAGTTTTTGCTGTCAGTCAGTACCTTTTTCATTGCTATTGAATTATAGAAAACAGATCTTATACCTGCAATTAATTAATAAGAAACTGCACTCAGTGATCTTTTATCTCATATTAATAGAAAAATATAATCATTGACATTTGCTATCTATTCTCTTCTAAAGTACACAGTCAGATAGTAAATTCTTTTTTTTTCTTTGAATTATGATTTTCTTAGTAGTAGAGCGTGTAAAAATCTTAAATTGTGTCTTATTTAAGAGCAAGTCAAGCATGTTAAAAAGTAGATATGTACGTTTTTTTTTACAAAACAATCTCCTCATAATTTGTTTTTGCTATGTATTCAATGTCTGTCTACTATGCCCTTCTATAAATTACTATAAAAACCTATTTACTGACTTTTGTCTTCAATTGTTAAGACTTTAATATACAACAATTGGTATTAGTGTTCTTTCAAACGATATTACTTGTTGAATTGTTACAAATAAATTTATATTAAGACTTACAACGTAACATTCAGTCTAATTTTTTCATTTACAAAAGTTATATGAAGTTTCTTGGAAGTCAAGGTACATATTTAGCAAGAGACGGTCCTCAAATGTGTCACTAAAATTTCAATAGTAAATATATAGGTTTGTCAGTCAAGTGCATTGATATCAAGTGTGAAACAATAAATGGCTGAGGCTATTGCAATAAAAGGTTGCAGCGAAAAGAATTTTTCGTTCTTTGATGCTAAAGTACAGTTACATACTTTTCTGAAGCACGGTTGACTTTGAGAAGTAGTTTTCGAAATATAAACCTTTTCGATCATTATTTATAAATCTTGTTTTGGAAGACCTTGCATTTTTAAATATATTGAGTGGAAATATTCGATTATATTGACATCAGTCAAGGACTGAATACGTAGGGCACTAGAAAAGTTTCTTCACCCGGTTTTTCTAAAAGCCTCAGTTTGCATTCAAGTATCTTGTTATGATGCTAAGACATATTTAGGAATATGTGCAAAATTTCAGACTTCTAAGTCTTATACTTTGCTGTAATCTATTATTTCTTTGACTTGAGTAACATGCCATTTTCTATACGCTACATAACGGATGACTTATAACAAATGACAGAACTTTGAATTTCATATTTTGATTCTTAAAAACATTTTATGAAAATAAAAACAAAATATAGCAGAAGATACAGCATGAAAAGCTCTACAATCTACAATATGAAGTTTATGTTAATTGTGTGCTTTTTCTTTCAAAATAAACAGTATTCTGGGTGACTAATTATCGACGCTGCGATAGATATTTCGGAGAATTTTGATTTTATTTTCAAAATAAAAAGTACACAATTAAAGTAAAACTGTTATTTGCCAATTGGAGAGCTTTTCACGCTGCATTTTTCGTCATGTTCTGTTTTTTTTAAAAGAAAACGTATTGGGCGACAAAATGATGGAATACGAAAAAAGGAAGTCTCCGTTTGTGTAGAATTTTTGCATCCTAGAAAATTTTTCTCTCACAATTTTGTTTTTTCTTAAGAACAAAAGTTACATGTATAATATAAACTGTTCTTTGTAACTCGTACAAGTTTTTTGCGCTGCATCTTGTGGTGTATTCCATTTTTTAAAAATAAAACGTATCAGGTGATAAACAAGAAAAAATCACGTTGATCACATACAAAAAAAATAGCTTTTTGCAACATCGAACTTTGATCTTTCAGAATTTTGTCGATTCTCAAAATATATAAACGCAACTGTAAGATAAGCTGTCTTTTGTAATTTGTAGAGCTTTTCATGCTGCATCTTTTGGTATATTTTGATATTTTAATAAAACGTATTTAGAAATCATAAAATGAAATGTAAAGTTCTTCTATTAATGACAGGTGACCCAGTAGCAGAATACGTGCACCTACCATAAAAGCAGTGACGGATCACAGCGAAGTAAAAGACTTAGAAGTTTGAAACTTTGCACATAATCCTAAATATACCTAAGCATTATAACAAAATAATTAAACTCAAACTGCGGCTTTTAGAAGAGCCAAGCGAAGAAACTTTCCCAGTGCTCCATGTACTATAAAATGAAAAATATAATCAATGAAGGAAGCTCAAATCTATTGTTTAGAGATAGAATTTATTTATAACTATTTTTTGGTAATTCATTGTTCTAACTAAATTCATACTATATCGAATTAAACCCTCCCTCTACTTGCTTTTAGAACAAAAGAACATGAGCTTTTATTATAGAAATTTATATCATTCCTTCTATGGTGACTTTCTATTGTTAGTTAATTTTTACTAATTTTTACATCGAAAACATATATTCATTTTCATAATTCTAATATGTGCGTCGAAAGACGAGTTCAATATTATTAAATAAATTTCGAGCTACATCTTCATTTCTTACACTATAGTGATATGATAGTCATAATTTAGATAAATAATTACTTAGTAATCTACTCACGTTAGGAAGATTTATCATCGCTTATCTTTTCTATGTAAAACTTCAGAGAAAAGAGAGAAAAACAATTATCAGATAGTAATACAAAACTCTCCCTCCTATGCTTACTCTCTTATCATTGTCATGATACTAGAGGAAATAGTGTCTGCATTTAGTAAATTAGTTAACTTTCTTCAAGTGTTTAATCTTCAATAGCTATAGTTATATAGCAAGAAGAAAACATGTTAATAGGATGAAAGCAGGTACTGGTTAAAGAAGAGATCTCAAAGAAGTAGTTAAAAGTACTTTTTTCTCGGGTAAAGAAAAGCCGTTTAACAGAATGATAAAAGAAACTAGAAAATGAAAATTTATAGAACAATATTTAGACTAGCAGATTTATTAGCGATGCAAATTTCATAGTTCTACTACTGATATTACTGTAGAAAAATAAGCAGAACTCTGAAAGAAGAACTATGAGTCTGAACACTTTCTCGTTTTTTTCTAATTTAGTAAACTTTTATTGAATGAGATATCAACGAATTAAAATAGAAACGGATACTTCAAGTTTTTTCTCACAAGAGGCAGAAAATTAGGATTTTTACAGGAAAACGTACTTTTATATTAGAAAAAATAGTAAGTTTTACTACAAAAAAACGACTTTTTACCCTAAAAATTGGATTTCTAGACGATAAAACTCGAAAAAAAATGCATCGAATTTCCGAAAAATACTTTTTGCAATTTCTTGGCCGTCTACTGCGCCTTTTGAAATTTTTCTTGTGGGTGGTGTTCTAATTAGGATAAATTTTTATTCTAAAAAGGAGGGAAGAGTTTAATATACAAGATAGAATCTCTAAATCACAACCCGAACGATTTCATTGTCTATAAAATTTTCTTAATTATTATATACATTCTTATATAAAAGTCAAAAAGTATATAATGAAACTGTTTATCATTTTATCAGATAACTCTTACAAACGCTTTCGTTATATATACTATGATTATCAACAAAACAGATACTAATCTCAAAAATAAAATAAAATTCAAGGTTTCATTTCCAAAATTTCTACTAATTAATTAAACAGTTTATAAGTAAAACTAATCGTCACTATTAATCTATAGGAATCTCTTATTTCCACCCAATAGAAGTATAGATCAAGCAGTGTAAGTAAATAGAGAAATAAATTTAAAAGGCTTCCAGATGTTAGAACCTTTTATTTTCATAGTTTTTTATCTAAAGGTTTTCTTCAATTAGTCTGCGAAGAAATTTTTGTTTATGATGAACTTAATAATATCTTTAATATTATACATAAGAAATCTCTAGAGTCTACGAAAATTTGTTATTGCCTTATATGTTCGACTTTTTCAACCTTCTATATAACTAAAATTAACTAAAAAATAGAAATCTGATGAATTTAAAATGAAAAAAAAAGGAAGTGATGCATTTCCTGATCTTGAGCAAAATTTTCTTTTCTTATTATTACAATTATAGAAAAAAAACATGGTTCTGTATAGTCTTTTAATTTAAAATTTAAATTTTTTTCACGTTTTGATATTTTTTTAATCTTTTGTATTTATTGTATGCAACACAAGATATTTATTACCTATTATGATTATGATCGAATAGAGGCCATATCTCACTTCAATTAACACTATCTCAAGAATTTATAACTCCGATTAAATATACATAACTATTCACTTTTTCTAGAGTTTCTCTTGTCATATCTTGACTTTTGTTTATCGCATTATTATGCATGTATTATAGTTTTATAGACCTAATGCATAGTTACATATCGCAGTTATTATTTGACAATAACGATTTATAGAATTGTTCTTATTTGCTTAGCTATAAAAGAAATGAACACTGATTCTTACAAAAATAGTGACAGTGATTAATAGTAGCTTTCGTTTCGATACTGATTGTAAGCAAAAAACGATGCTACTGCTTATAAATACTAGCAATGTGCTTAATAATGATGATCTTTTGTTAAGAATCTGTAAATTAATAGAAAGAGTGAAAGATTTACAAAGAGATTGCCGAAAAAGAAGGAGATAATGATAGTAATAATGATGTTAAATATAAATGCAGATGATAATAATGAATATCTTTCATTAAGTATAAATAGCTGGAGTAGGACTTTTGAACTTGTCTGTTAAAATGTTTGAGAGACATTAGAGATGATAATTTTCTATATAATTCAGCTATTATCTATGTGAAACATATCAGGTTTGAAAAATTAAAAAGCTAATATTGCACTTTTTTTGGGTATATATTTTCTTTCAATCTTTTTTTTTATAAATATAATTTCATTATTCTATTACTTATAATATATCATTATACAGCCTGTAATGTCTTCTAGAAAACATCAAAGTATGATGTTAAACTAATAAAAAATAGATTTAGAAGAAGTGACTGAACAAATTAATCTCCAATCTGAATTTGAGATCAAAGAACTACAGTAAAGCAGATATTATATATTAAACTATAAACAAGATAAAAAAATAATACAAAATTTATACATATAATATGTTCATTATTCCAACGAAATCAATAAAAAAAAAGAACAGATTAAATCAAGTCAAAAAAATAGTTTTTCATTATCAGATTAAACGATATATATTCATATTCTTAAATTCAATGTTAAATTAATTTGATATCTTTTTATTAACATAATAAACTATAATTTTATATGATCTCATTTTCTTCAAAGTAATTATAATTCATTTCGAAATACAAAAAAAAAAAGAACGAGTATTAAATTACAGATACATAAAGTTATTTGCATCCTCGAATTATATATTTTATATCATTTATCAAATTTTATTTATACAGCTTACTTACCTTGACAATTGACACCTATTTATATTTATTTATTTGAATAAGTGTAATGAAATTTTTTATGAAATATTATTTATTTTATATAACTATAGAAAAAGAAATTTTATATTATTAAACATTTTCATCGATGTTCTTTTTTCTTTTATTTAAATGACTTCAAACTGTTGATCAATGTTTATTTTTATACTTTTTCAAGTTAATATTTATTTTTAACTTAAAAAAATATTTTAAATAATTAATTCTACTTAGTTGAGAGAGAGAATAACTATTTATCCCTTTTAGTATGATGATGCCCTGAGTCATTTAACCTCTTATAACTATCCCTTATCTATTATTATACGCGAATTGTACATACGAAGGAATATGATCATCGGTCATCGCACATAAATGAATAGAAGCAGTATACCGTAACGAATATATATATCGTTACACTAAGTAAATTAAGTATTAGCTTTTAACAATGAATCAACAGAATGTATCCAAGTTACAGTTTAATAAATTTGCACTTTATTTAATGACTACCAAACAACAAGTAAAATATTTGATAATATATTTGAAATTTTTAAGAAAAAAAAAACATGTTTATTAAACTTTCTTTTTTTATTTAAAGGGCGGAACCGACTAAAGAAAAAGATCAAGCAAATAAAGATTCGAAGAAGAGACATAATTCTTCATCGACATCACATCATTCCCGTGAAGACGACAACGAAGACGAAAAACAAGCAGAAATGCCTTTAATAGATTCACCACCAAAAGCTAAAGTTAAACAACCAAAAGCAAAGGTAATTTAAATTATCAACAGTTTATTTCAATCTTTTGAGATATATTAACAATCAAAAACAAATGACTTGTCTGAATACTGCTGTGAGGTATAACGATCAAAAAAAAAATGATAATGATTGACAGATCTATATGAACGACGACAGTAAAATAATAATAAATATCACGATCACCATGCTATAACATTCATGTCTGCATATAGATATAATCTGAGAAATAAGAATATTATTGCTAAGAACGAATATGTCTGATAGATAAGAAACGGTCAAGCAGAGGAAGACAAAAAAAATGAGAGCAATGATATTAACCTATACTATCTTGCGTCCTACATTTGGCTCATCATCAATAATAACAAAATATCTTGTTCATCGGTGAGAATTTCCATAAAACACATAGAAATATTGATAACAAATAAGAAAATAATTAACATGCCAAGATTCATCTTATAATTACTAAATTATTTAACAATAAAAATTTGTATTAAAATTATTTTTTCTTGTAGATTTGGTATATGTATTACATTTTACTGTTCTTTTGTCCCCTTTTTAATACATTATTCTCCTCAATACTTCTCTCGATAATCAACCTAAAGACAGAACAAAGAAAGAAAAGAAAAAAAAACTTTTTTATGCTACTACTTCACAACGTTAGAAGAAACAGACATTTTTTCATTTACCGTCTAGTTAGTTTGAAATAGTATTCTAACTTATTTTTTACTGTCGTTCAATAGTAACGTTAACATATACTTAAAGTAAATATAGTTACTACAACAAAATTAAAGTGATGTTTACATTTTTGTATTTAATGTGAACCTTTTTTTTCATGTTCATTCTTGGTTAAACAACTAATACGGTAAGTTGATCCGTTGTCACAAGAAAAGTAAAAAAGGAGAAAGAAAAAAACGAAAAAGAAAGTTGAAGATGTTGATTAAAGACGAATTGGACACGTGATACTTCCTATGAGTTCGAAAAAGAAGAAAGGGCAACTAGAAGAGGAGATTTGTAATCTAAGCAAATAATAACTATAATCTTTGTTTCTTACGAAGGCTTTTTTTCTTTTTAAATAAATGAAATAGAAAAAACTTTTAAGTTTAAAATTAATGATAAAAAAACAAATTTTATTCACCATTTTCATTTTTTTTCCTTTCTCATTTTCTTTACAAAAAAAAAGAAGAAATAAATAAATAAATAATAAAAATTCTCTTCTTTTCAATAAGTTTCATGTGATTGTTTTTATTGTATAACAAATGTAAATTTGTCATTTATTTCTTTATTAAGATGCCGTTTTTTAAAAATAAATCGGCAGCTAGAGATGCTGTTGCAGGTGGTGGTGATTCCTCTATGTTTGATATAACACTTGATCAACTTACTGAACTTACAAATGAACGAGGACAAGATTTAATGGAAAAACTTGAATCATCTGAATATAATGGTGTTAAAGGTATATTAGAAAAATTAAAAGTTGATGGAAATAAAGGTCTAGATTCAAATAATGAACAAGATCTTGAACAACGTCGTACAGCTTATGGAAGAAATGAAATACCACCTAAACCATTAAAATCATTTATAAGATTATGTTGGGAAGCATTGCATGATATGTTATTAATTATTTTATTAGTATGTGCTGTTGTTTCTATTGGTCTCTCATTTTACAAAGCACCTCAGGAAGAAGGAGCTGAAAATGATGAACGTGAGTATAATATATTATAATATTATATCATTTATATCTAAATAGATGAATAATGGAATATTATTTTGATTGATTTCTTCGTCTATCAAAAGAAGGATTTGTATTAATCATAGTGAATGATGCTATTATTTAATTGATAGCTTCAATTCTTTCGCTGCGTGTCTTTCTTTTCTTACATTATCATAATCTAAAAGATGTCCTCCATATATATATATATGTGCACAATGCCTATTTTTTTTTATATAAGATTGACGTTAAAACATTTGGAAAGATAGCTAATTGATAATTTTTACACTACACTAATAAAAAACGAATTATGTAGAGACGTCATGTCTTATTACTCACGTAAATA
This sequence comes from Macrotrachela quadricornifera, assembly GCA_022393335.1. NCBI lineage: Eukaryota > Metazoa > Rotifera > Eurotatoria > Philodinida > Philodinidae > Macrotrachela > Macrotrachela quadricornifera. The sequence continues at coordinate 64,697 of JAJEKB010000411.1, read as the reverse complement.
TGTGTTTGCATTCAAAAAAAGAAATACTAACAAAACCGATGTCATTGACTACAGAAGAAAAAAAATCACTATTTACGTCAAAGATTATAATGAAGCCATGTTTTTGTTCTTAACTAAACTTTACATAGAAAAAAAAAAAAAGATAATTTTACTTAACAAGGATTATATATTGATATATATAAATCTATATATAAAATAATTTATTAGTAAATTAAAACCGGATGATGAAAATCAATTTGACTGTTTCTTTTTGTTCTTTTTTCTTTTTTTCTTGATAAAACTATTACAAAAAAAACATTAAAACAGATGTTGATTTGAGTGAAAATGTTTTAAGTTTTCATATAGAAATATATTTATGGACTGATTCGTTGTCTTGTTGCTGAGGTTAAAAGAACTTGAATAATGTCATTGAATTTATTTTATGTATAGATGATATAACAAATTACTTTATAGAAGTCTTATCATATCTATATATATAATTTTATTGTAGCAAATCTTGAATGGATTGAAGGTGTCGCTATTCTTGTCGCTGTTCTTGTTGTTGTATTTGTTACTGCACTTAATGACTGGCGAAAAGAACGTCAATTTCGTGGTTTAGAAAATAAAATTGATAAAGATCAACGAGTATCAGTTATACGGGATGGTCATGTACAACAAATTCCTATTGCAGAACTTGTTGTTGGCGATCTATGTTTTATTAAATATGGTAAAAAAATGATAGATTATTAATTTATATTTTTTATTATAAAAAAAAAACTCGATTTTTAGGTGATGTTTTGCAAGCTGATGGTTTAATTGTTCAAGCAAGTGATCTACAAATCGATGAATCTTCTATAACAGGTTTATAATTTTATTTTAATTTATTATTTAAATATTTAAAAATATTTTCTTTTTATAGGAGAAACAGATTTAATAAAAAAAAGTAAAAAAGAAGATGTTGGACTATTTTCTCATACACAAGTTATGGAAGGTAGTGGTCGAATGATTGTTATTGCCGTTGGTGTTAATTCTTGCTTTGGCAGACTTATGGATCTATCTAATGATGAAGAGGATTCAAAAGAGAAGAAAAAAGATAAAAAACAAGACAAACAGGAAAATGATAAAGATGATAAGAAAAAAGAAAAAAAACATAAACCATTATCATCAACAAAAGTTTCTCCTGATACATCAAAACCTGATGAAAAAGAGTATAATAATCAATCTATACATATAGAAAATGAAACTAAACAAGCATCATCAAAACATCCACGTGTTCATAAATTACCACCATTGAAACAAGCAAATGATGATGAACAAGAAATTAAATTAACAAAAAAAGAAAATAATGATAACAAACAAAAGAAAAAGTCTAGTTCCAGTGAAAGTAGTATTAATGAAATTGAAAAGAAATCGAAAAAAAGCGAAAATCAAAATGATGAACAAAAGAAGAAATCTACAAAAACTCGATTTACTGATGAAAAACAAAAGAAGAAATCTAGTTCAGAAGAAAGCAGCGATGATGAACAAGACGATAAACCAAAAAAAGCTGAAGAACAGAAAAAGAAATCTACAAAAATTCGAACTATTGATGAAAAACAAAAGAAGAAATCTAGTTCAAATGAAAGTAGCAATGATGAACAAGAAGACAAACCAAAAAAAATCGAAGAACAGAAGAAGAAATCTACAAAAATTCGAACTACTGATGAAAAACCAAAGAAAGAATCCAGTGATGATGAACAAGACAAGAAATCAAAAAAACTCAAAGAAGCAAAATTGAAATCTACAAAAACTCAAACTGATGATGAGCAACAAAAGGAAGAATCCGATGATGATGAACAAGACAAGAAGAAGTCGAAGAAAACTGAAGAACCAAAAAAAAAATCTACAAAAATTCAAACTATTGATGAAAAAAAAAAGAAGAAATCCAGTTCAAATGAAAGTAGCGATGATGAACAAAAGAAGAAAACAAAAAAAA